>JAJHSJ010000007.1:14542452-14640892 GCA_021015155.1 Magnolia officinalis
ATGGTCCAATCCATCCCTAAAATTTCCTTACTTATCATAGTCATCCATTTTCTGGCCATGTATGGATTGTTTAGGATGGCGAAACAAAAATGACTCTTTAGAATCATAGCAGTCTTTGGTGAGCCACAACAAATAAAAAAGAACTGCACCACTTATTTCTGCCTAAATGATCTTGACCGTCCATATTAAAGGTTAATAATCAGACGGTTACAATTGCCATATTGGTGTAATATTTACATGGTCGCACATGATATCTATGTTAGACCTAATGAATGGTCTAGATCAATCCATTGGATTGTCCAAGTATCCCAAGGAGCACTATAACTTAGAATGCTCCGAGAGCAATGGAGCATTTCTTGGATACTCTCAACAAAATTATCACAGAGAGAATTCAGTCACTTACCATTATGGTGAAAAGAAAGTGGCTGAGAGTGAAATGATAAGTGGATGAAAGGAATGCACCGACATGGTGCAGCCATTGCTCCAATAAAACAGCACCCAGTGGTTAAAATTCGTGGTGGACCAGTGGGCCCCACAAAGAGCGAGTGGTCAGTGGAACGGTGACTCACCTCGAACTCGTTCTTCCACAACTTAGGATTGGTTAAAGGAGCATGTGTTTATAAATCTAGCACTCACCATACTTAGCACTTTCAATACATTGTTTATATATATATTAATATCTATATATATATATATATATATATATATATATATATATATATAGAAACACTGATAAAGCTTAGGTCCTTAGAAAATGTAGATATGATAAAGGTACCATTATTTTTAGATGTAGAATGAGGAGAAAAGTACCATTGTTTTGATTGTAAAGGATTTCTCTTTACAAAGCTTTATACATAAAGCTTGTGGGCCCCACTGGGGATGGTGGGAAAGCTATCATAGTGGAAAGGGCCACCGCTGCATTGATAAGCATGTGGTAAGAATATGCCTAGGGATATCAAGGGGCCATGGGGTCCACCTTGTCCGATCCACTGATGTCGGTGGGATCCCTTACAGTAGGGCCTACTGTGATGTATGGTCCTTATATCCACGCCGTTTATTCGTTTTGAAAACTCATTTTAAGGCATGGTATGAAAAATGAAGCAGATCCAAATCTCGGGTGGAGAGTGGTAATCGACCGTTAAAAACTTCTCGCGCGTGGGCCATGAAAGTTTTGGATCAAGATGATATTTGTGTGGTCTCTTGATCGGGGTCCTTTTGACCTTATCAACAGGTTGGATGGCAAATAAACATTGCGGTGGCCCATGAAGTTTATGACGGTGGGGATTCTATCACTGCTGTTTCCTGTGGTATGGTACACCTAAGATTTGGGTCTGCTTCATTTTTGGGATCATCCCTAAAATGAGCTGTCAAAATGGATGGACGGTTTCGATGTAGGGTACATACATCAAAGTGGGCCCCACAGTTAGGGATCCACCCAAATCGCGCCGTGGTTGTATCGGGCTTGGACGCATTACTTTGGCTTTGGAGCCCAAATGATTTTTGGGCTGGGTTTGTACAGTCAGCTCATTTTAGCCTGTCCCGGCTGGCGAATCCAAGCACAGTCTACTCAACGGCTACATGTGTTTTTATCCTATAAATATCTGTTCGAATCATTTGTTAGGAAACACATGCATCGTACTTGTAACCATTGGCTTTCATGTTTCCAGACGTTTATTTCTTTGTGCATGTGCAGCCCACTTAATCAACGGATGGATTAAGATCATTTACCTTCATAAATAGGAATTTTATTAATTTTCAGGCCGAGCTGAGTTAGGTCCAGTCCCAGTCAATTTTTAAGGATCAGGTTTGAGTCGGGCCCAGCACATTGGCACGGTTACAGGCCTAGAAATATACCCTTTGGCTTGGGTTGTCCTTCGAAGCCTGTTGGGCTGAGCCTGTAAGAGGGTTTAAAGGGTGGTTTTATAATATTGTACATTTATGGGGATTCATCAAACGTCTTACTGTTTGGATGTCCTACAATTGGTTAGATTGTTCCAATTGGATCCAAAATACCATAATCCAATGAATGAACAATCTTTTAATTATTTATTTATATTATTATGATTATTATTATTATTGTTTTGTTTTTTCTTTTGCTTTTAACATACACTCACACCAACACACCATAATAGACCGCAATGGAAACTTGAACCCTTGACTTCAGTGTTGAAACAATGACTTAATTTAAGCCATTTAAACCGTGACCTTCAAAGCAACCATAGAAAACAAGTTATTTTTACTGGTCAAACATCCATAGAGGAAATTTTTAGAAAAGCCGCATGTAGAATCGTCTAATAGGTGTAATTTTTAAACATGAACTGTAATAAGGCCTAATAAATGGACAACCTAATTAATATAAGACCTTCGCATATGCACTGCGGAGAGATTGGAGCCCTTGGATCCTTGAGGAGAGGAATTACAAGCAATCGAATCTACAATTTACTCAGAATATTCTAGCATGGAATGTTGGGATGCATTATGGACTACAGTTGCCACCACCAAACCATGGTCCCACTTATACGGAATTCCAATGTGGGAGGTGTTGTGCCTACAGTCATATCAGTATGTCCATCTCCAATCTTCACTTCATTGATAGCCGGAGCCCAAGATGCAATTACCATGGCAAATTTTCAAAATTAAATTAACTATGGGGTCATTTATCAAATCTAAGGTGCTTCTCAAAGTTATTTTATTGCAAATTTGCATGTTTTATTTATTTATTCGGCGACGTGTGTACATGCCAAGTATTGTCTCGATCGTATGCCACATTAAAATAACAAACTCACGAGCTAGCTTGGTTTGATTTTACATGTTGCAATGTGGGTTAATTAGTTTGACTTGCCTCCAAGTTAGCAATGCAAGGGCACATTCGGGGTGGGTAGCCCGTGTGAGGCGGATGGCTCGTGTGAGGTCGAATCCATGCGATGTGGGGTCCATGAGGAGTTCAGCTGATGACCTAACCCATGGGATGTAGGGTGTGTGATATGAGATAAAGTGATTGATTCATCATGCTCTATCGATTCGAGCTTTTAGGTAAGTGATTAGTTGTTCCACATCAAAGTGGTATCATAGCAGGGCATGCAACTAACCCATTCGCCCTTGCTTCCTTAAACAAGGAAATGTTCAGTAGAATGTCTCCATTAAGTCACAGCACCTAAAAGTTTCCTTTGTTGTATGGCTTATGTAGAAAACCACAATGATCAGATGATCCTGGCCATCCAATCATTGTCTTGAATTTGGATGGCGAAGATAGATTTGGTTAATGTTCTACCATTTATTGGGAAACTTGGTAAACCTAAATGGATATCATTGTCTGAATTGGTTTGGCTTTTGGACAGTGGATCATCTGACAACCACCCACTACATGGACTGTCCCTTTTTGCAGTTGCATTTGCTGCCAGCATGATGGAAGGTAGGTCATGGGGAAGGTCAGTGTAAATGGTGAATCATGACCCAGGAATACCAGTGTATGTTGCCAACTTGCCGTTCCATGTGGCCCATGCGCACAAATGATCATATGAGCCTCATGTGCGACGCCAGGCATTGCCTGATGTGTGGCTCTGATCTCGCACCCTCGTGCTTGTTTCTCATGTGAGACGAACTCAAACAAGCGTACTCACCATTTCTCAAATACTGATCACGCTTGGAGAAATGAAGAATTCCACCTTCAAGAGTTTATAAGCAACCGGTCAGTAATTAAGATAGAAAAACCCAACTTGATTGCTGTGTTATAATCTAGAGGCGATCTCCTCTTTCAGGATATCAAATCTAATGGCTTATATTTTGCGATGGATGAAGCCCGTCGTATTTAAGTGTTAGTTTTTAATCATCAGCAATCTCATGAAACAAATTAGACAATGCCTGTAACAATATGCATTTTCTCACATGAAAAAAAAGAAAAAAAAAAAAGATGGACCGGATCCTTAAAAAAAAGAAGACCCTCGGATTGAGCTTTCTGATCCAATTTCTTTTGATCCTAGCTGTCCATATGATTTTCCTTGACCTTATCCTACATCAGACCTAACAGATGGCTGTTGAAAATAAAGCCCAATCAAAGCTGGACCGGATCATGTGATCAGTATGATTTTTGTATGGTAGGCATATGAAATGTATGTTGGACTTGTTGGACCATTCACAACAACCTTTTGAACTGTCCAAGTGAACTAATGCAACTAGGAGTATGATAACTTATAGTGCACTGAGAGCACTGCAGCATTTCTCCCTAATTAATGTCATAACTAAAATGAGATGAACACAATTTTAAGTGGCAACCAAACATGGCCTAAAAGTACAGAAGGCTTGTTTACTTGCCAAGAACAGGTCCGTCCTTAGATCAGGATTCACTTGCAAAACAGGATTTATAAAGCTGGGACATGGCTATGATCACCACCATCGTCGCCTTGTCCAGCTATCTGCTGTTGGCTTTACAAATCCTATTTTGTGATTCAGAAATGATCAAGATCTGAAGAAGAAGAAGAAGAAGAAACTAAAAAGAGAGATGAACTTTCATGATTGATTGGTAAAAGCAGAACAACCTGCTACCCACCTGTTATTAACTCTCTTTTAATTGGGCTATGGACTTGCTAGGGCTAACAAAACGCACAAACTCATCATCATCATCTAAGACTTATCCCAAGTAATTAGAGTCAGATACATGAATACTTGTCTGTTATTCCACTCTATCAAGGGCTATAACTTCAGTTAGACTAACAAAGCACACAACTAATGATAAATATTTCCGAAGTTGGTACTTCATCATTTAAGTGAAATCTTTGCATGACAAGGTTTCGAGTTTTCTACTGGATAAGTATCGCATTGGGTGAATCATTTACGATCCAGATAAGTTCCAATTTAGGCAATGGGCTTTGCTGGCTGCTAGGACAAGATAAAGGAAGAGAGCAAAGAAATCTAAAACAGACTCCACATGGGCCTCAACAGAAGAAGTAACGATAGAGCTCTGCAGTAAGGAGTTCAAGCTGCCACACTGGAAGCCCATGTCTTGCTCGGCTGAGAAAGACACTTGCAGGATTACCAGGAAAATATGCTAAGGACCCTCTGAAATGTGCCCATGTGGTGAAAACATTTTCCAATTGCCCTTGGAAAGCCAGGCCATGCTTGATAAATGGGCCACCTTTGAAAGCATGGGCTGGCTGCAAGTTATTGGCATTTTGCTCTTATGAGTATAATTCACTGACCGGCATAACTGTTATTTTGGTTTCTATCACATCAATAATTCAAGACGTTCTCTGAATGGAATTGGAAGATGCTAGCTCCGCAATATGAGAGGTCCTAGCTTTGCACATAGCATGTCGATGAAGCTCCTGAGAAAATGGGTCTAGAGAGGCTAGTCCAAGTTGCACTGAGATCTCCTCCATTCATCTGGTGATCCTAACTGCTGTTTGAAGAACTTTTGACGATTATGAATGGATGGTAGAATGTCAGTCCTCAATCACATTTGCAAATCCTAAGAATGATCATTCTCATACATGCGTAGGACATGACACATCCATGGTAAGGCCCACCAGATCGTTTGATAGGTGTGATTTTGGGGCATGGCCGATCCTTGGTAGAGCACACATGCACATGTGCCATGTGCATTGGCAAATGCTAAATATCCAAGAAAAATACTGAATAGCATGGGATCCTTCCACTTCAATGATGGAAATGTAAACTGTTTGAAAGGAAATGATCCACTCAGCGATTGTTATCACTGTCAGATCAAGATCAGACTTCTAGATGAGAGGGACCTCACTTCGTAACTTCTAGGAAGTGTGGAAGGCAACTTCTCAACAATTAAAGAGTGAGAATCACTTAGATCAGTTCTATTGGCTACTGATGTATTCTATTTAGAAAACAATCTTGTTATCACCCAGGAAACTAGACCACGGTCAATTCTGGCTTGGTTTTTTAGGGGGGGCTGTCAGACCTTCTGTTTCCAGTTGGACCAGGCCAATCCAGCAATCTAGTTCTGTTTTCATCTTGGTGACAGTTCGATCAAACTCAAAACATTTAACAGACGTCAAGGGGCAGAGGCTAGCTAAAAGGCTAAATTATTGAAACATGATTGATTTCACTAAAGGTTTCAGGATTAAGTCATCTATGAGCAGCATGCAATTGTCAATCAAAGCTTCTAATAAACAGTTTCATCGACATTTCCATAGTTGATTTCCCTCTTGCAACATAACCCTCTTCATCGACTACAATGGCGATGCTTAGATCTCTTTTATCTCCTTTTCTTATCTTGCAACTTGCTAGAGCCCCCCTTTGATTTGTGCCTTGAGTGTCCTGTGTCCCTCCTTTGAGCTCACTGCATCAGCTTTCTGGACATCCTTATAATGAACAAACACACCTTCATCCACTGATTTATGTGATTTCAGGAAGGTGGCTTCTCTGGCCAAAGAACATGTTGTTCCCATTCTTCCAGCACCCAAACTCATGATTTTCCATGAACTTTTCCCTCAAATCCGAAGACAGATGGAAGAAATTGGCCCAGGTTATCCATCAACCTATGACACCTCTATCTCTCTTCACCTTGGCATCAACATAATAATTCATTTATCAGTTTACCAGTTTACAAACTTCTAAAAGCAAGATATATACACAATCACAAAGTCACACAAACGTGCACCCTCATACACACACGCACATGCGCAGAGACAAGCTGGTTTCTGACCTTGATTGCAAAAATTCTTCAGCCTCTTCATCCCCCAGACCGCCATCCACAGACAGAAGCTGGTTTCTTACCTTGAGTGCAAAAATTCATCAATCTCTTCATCCCTCAGACCACCATCCTTGCTAGTGTAGTAATATTCATTTGCCTACTTGCTTGATCTGTGGGAGTCAGTAGTATGTTTATCCACTTCCCTGCACCTTGAGCTGTAAGAATTCTATAAGGTGGGGCTTATTGATCAACGGTCTAGATTGCCCTAGGGGTTGGATAGTGTGATCGGGAGTACTAGTGGACCCCACTCAGTTGTTATGCATCTAAAATCGTGTAAGGGGTGGTGTGCTACAATTGTGTCACACACAAAGCGTTCTAGTTGGACTAGGATTACCAAATTCATGTGGAGTGGAAGGATCATTGTCGAGGCCCGTCGAGCAGCAAGACCTGCGAACCGGTGACCCTAGCATAATTGCGTGGCTCGGGGAGCTCGGGGCACGGCTCCATTGGCCAGTGAATGCGCACTCCTGGCTTCCCGGCCCGGGGGGGGGGGGGGGGGGGGGGACTACGCAACGAACCACCCTCGGCGCGATGGGAGCCAAGGAATTGAGTTGGAATGAGCACCGCTCCCCCCGGGATGCCGCCGTGCATTCGGAACTTAGACGACTCTCGCAACTGATATCTCGGCTCTCGCATTGATAAAGAACATAGAAATGAGATACTTGATGTGAATTGCAGAATTTCTGCCTGGGCATCATGCACCGTGCGGCGCTCACCCCATTCGGTAGTAGCGTCGTGGGGCTGAGATTGGCTGCCCATGCGCCCTATGCGTGCGGCTAGCTGAAAAGCATTCACTCCCTTGTTAGGGTGCGGACATGACGGTAGGTGGTTTGAGAGGCGGCTGCCTTGTTGGAGCTGGACGCCATGCCTGTTGCCCCGCGCTCGGGGGCAAAGTGGCACCCAACTCGGCCGCCCCGTGGCCCTCGTGCAGCGACCACAGGTCAGGTGGGGACACCCGCTGAGTTTAAGCATATCGATAAGCGGGGGATAAGAAACTTACAAGGATTCCCTTAGTAATGGCGAGCGAACTGGGATCGGCCTAGCTTGAGAATTGGACGGCCGTGCTAGGGAGATGAGTGAAAAAAAGGAGTGAAAAAAAAGTACTGTTTTGTATTTGATTTTCCTTGTCCTTCCTCCATCTTGGGTCGCTCTTTTTCCCTTCCAAGAGAAACCCTTGGGAATGGTAAACGTCATTTGGATGCCGTAAGTTTTAAGTTATAAATACTTTACACCTGAACTCTTTTAAGGTGTTCACGATAGTTTGTTTTTGGATAACCTTTAAATTTTTTATAGCCTATAATGAGGTATTCAACCCGACAGGATTGTTTCAATACCGAGATCATGGGATCGAGTGCTCCTATGGTGTGGTTGTGTCTGTTAAAAAAAAAAAACTATGATAAAACTTGAAGAGGTATATCTATATAAAATTTTCAAATAACATATAAGGACTTCATTTAAAATAGATCATTGGGTCGAGGCTATCTCTATAAAACTCAAAGCCGATCCTTATGCTAAACCAAGCATTAAGTGAGCCATAGAGTTATAGATGTGTGCCTACTAATTCAAATGCTATTTTTACTAGGATAAACTGCTGAATAAAGAGTAAACTATAAACTATCATAAAATTAATAGCAATTAAAACGTTAAACATTTCTTCAATAATCATCATACAAAACAACTCTAAAAAATGACATTTAGAAAAAAAAAAAAAAAAAACTATAATGAAACCTTCTTCTCCAACCATATACTTTTAAGCTCAAGTTAAATATTAAAAAAAGCCTAGATAAATTTGGTACTCTTGTAAGGTAACCGGAGGTCTTTCACATCATGTTATCGGTGATGTTGAGAGATTTTCCAATTCCTTTCGTACGTTTCTTGACAATTTTCTTTTCCTTTCGGTATATCTATCTATTGTAGCACAAAAGTGGTCTAATCTTTGCATCAAACAAACATATAGCCGGTATCCATTTCCACTATTCCACGTAGTGTGGCCCATATGATTTGGGGATCTAACTGAATTTTACACTTAACATGGAGGAAAGAAACTAATTAATGGAAGTGGGCCCCCCCACATATCTATGGCCAACATCTTATTCCCATTGTTCGGCACGCACCCAAGCCCTTTGGCCCACCAATATGTGAAATCCTCTCCTATAACCCCTGTGCAAATAACAAGGGGAGGAAAAAAAAAAAAGCTACGATCATTGATGGTTTACAAAGGCAATGAAGAAGAGAGGAAAAGCCTAAAGGAGTCACTGGTCTCCAATGAAGGATGAAGGGGTTGCCACTCGCCTGAGGCAGGGAAGAAGAGAACCGCTAGTCACTGGAGTAAGGGAAGAAGACAGCCTCTGGTCATCGGACGTAGGGAAATTGTTGGCAGAGAGAGATGATTTAAAAAATGGAGATGGGAGAAGGCAGCGTCCAATGCTGATTTAAAAAATGGTGGACAAGTGGAGCAGCAATCTGAATCATTAGTCTATTAATTCCCACTGTGGTTTGATTATGAACCCAAAATTTCGTGGATTGAAAGATCTAAGCCTTTGATATTTGAACCCATTTCAGTTGAATGTGGGCCATTTGTGATGTTTTTCTTCATCACTGTATATCTTAGGACAAATTGAAAGATTGAGATTATCTTATCAAGTTTGTAGTACTTCCATGTCAGAACACATCAGATTAATTTTATTAGTGAGCCATCGCCTCACACATGAGACCGAAAACATACACGTTCTGTTCAATAATGCGGCCCAAGTATAATATAATTACTCTCCAATGGTATTAAAGAGGAGAAAACTTTTTGATACTCTTCCAGGGTGTCACTCATCATACACAGGGCCTTGGAAGTTAGAAACTACATATGTGGCATACAAATAATTCAAGCTAAATTGTCTGTCTGAATTATGGATATCAGTTTAGATGTATCATGTGTGAAGAAGACAAACAGATGGAGATGGAAACTATATGTATTTCATTTGAGAATGAACGAGTATAAATAAAAAAGGTACTGCTTATAAAACACCAGAGCTGTACATGAGTTGAACTGATTTGAGCTTGGTACAGCTCAGATCATGATGTAGAACGGGTCGTGAATAGTTACATGGCCAAGATGGATCAGAAAAGGCCCGGTCGACGACAAAAGTGATCCAGACCATTGGACCTTAAATCAAGCGTATCTCGCAATCCGGAATGAGTTATTTGATGTAAAATATATGATTTTGGGGTAGAACGAGCTACTTTAGCCAACCAACCCAGCTATGCGGGTTGCGACGCCCGGAATTGTGAAAAGCCCCTGGATTGACAGTCGTTTCCCTGTTTTAATTTCAATTTTACTATAAATAGTAAGTTTTAGTTTGATTATAACTCTTCATCCGTTGGGCTTTAGGAGTTGCGCCCAACGTGAAAAGAGCTTAGAATAATTAGGAGAACGGTTTGGTGAAGCCAAATAGGACACTTACTATTTTTGGCCGAAAACCTTGCGCACTAGTAGACATCACGACCGTCTATAAATAGTAAGTTTACTATTTATAGTAAGTCGCGAATTCTAGGAGTTGTAGTTGTAGTTTGATTCTGATTTCTTTCTCATTGCTTGACACCCCTATTTAAAGGGCTGTGAACTTGTTTTTATGAATTAATTAATCAGTTTCGAATTTATTAGAAATTATTTCTGTTTTCTGCTTTCTTTCCTCGTGGATTAGAGAAGTCTCTGTGAGGAGTCCAGAGATGCTCCATGGATTCGGAGTATTTATCCTCATCACGTTCATCCCTGCGTCAGATCAGCTTGGCCAGTAGCTAACCCCAGCTCGAACTCGGCTTGGCTTGGTACTCAAGCCTGTCTAGCCAGCTCGGCTCGGTTTGGGCAGCAGCTCAGGCTAGTTCGAGCCAAGTTCGAGTCTGTGCGACATTTTCTCAAACATGTAGAATGCATCTTTGATTTCTCATAGAATGTAAATCAGTAACAACACTTTATAGGTATTTCATCAAACACTCGGTGAGCAACATCAAAATCAAGATATGAGGGTAGTCTTACAATGTAAAGTTTTTTTTATTTTTTATTTTAGTGATTCGTTTCATATCCATTCCTTCCTTGCCGCTAGCTGAATCCGCGGAAAATATACACACCTGAAACAACACTTCGTTGAGTCATTTCATCAAACAATCGGCAAGCAACATCAATATCAAAATACCTGAGTCACCGAGCTGATTCGATCCGAGTCGAGCTCGAACTCGGCTCAAATTTTTTTCGAGCTCCAAAAACCAACTCGACTCAGTCCGAATCCAATTTCGAACTGAGGCGAGTCGAGTGAGCTGACTGAGCTAACTCTACTCGTGTACAGCTCTAAAAACACGTAACAAAGTTGGAGAGTATAAAAATAAATGCACGCTTTATATGTAAACATGCACAACACACACTCATCGCTCGAACTTGAGATGATTTAAGAGAAAGTATTGAAAGTTTGGAAACAGAACTTACGAAGCGAGTGACTTTATGTGTCTTTGGAATCGACTAGCCAAGAAGTAGAAACAACGTTATCTAAAAAAGTAGTGGAATCATGCGACAAGCAAGAGCAAGAGAGCATGGTAAAGCTGCTCCAAGATGAGAGTGACGAATTAGGAAGAAGCATGAATCATCCTAGGTAGTAATAGAAATGTGAAGCAGGGAGGGACGTGATGAGGTCGATCACCGCCTTCTTCTGGGATATCTACTCCAAATCCATGGAACTCTCCACTTCTCACGAGCATTCTCGAATTCACGAGGGATAAAAGTATAAATTTTCTAATAAAATTCGAACTAAATTAATTGACTATAAAAAAAAAAACGAAATTACAATCCTTTCTAATAAAATTCAAAATAAGTTTATTGATTATAAAAAGCAAAATTACCCTCCTTTACATAATAAGCTCGGGTGACTCAAACATCCTAATAACGTGACTTACTCTGAATAATAAATTTACTATTTATAGATGGTCTCCATTCCTAATAGACTTCATGGATTTTGGCAAAAAATAGTATGCTATCCTATTTTTCCTTAGACCTTTTCATGTTGGGCACAACGCATAATTCAAAGGATCAAAAGTTATATTTCAACTAAAACTCACTGTTTATAGTAAAAATGAAAATAAAAATAACTTTTGACCGTTGATTCGATGGAAACTCACAAATCCGGCGTAGGCAACTTGGCATAGAGGGTTGGTTGGCTAAAGTAGCTTCTCCCGCCCAAAATCATATATGATGTGTCGAAAAACTCATCCCAGTACACGAGATATGACTGTTTTAAAGTTTTGACAGTCCGGATCATTTCTGCCTCCGATCGGGCCTTCTCTGGTCCATCTTTGCCATGAAAGTGTCTGCGACGCACTCTACGTCAATATAACAGATGGATGATTGTCTGATTGGTGGACATTATCGGATGATTAAGAATGAAAAAAATAAAATAAAATCCAATTGTCCAATTTCAGCAAACAAGCGTCCACCAATCAGAGGTCAAGATTGCTCAGAATATCCGTTTCTGGGACCGCAACTTAATCCCTGTAGTTCCACAATTTACCCAGTTTATATTAAGTCAATGTATGCTTTTCTAAGTGCCTGTGTATCAAGTGTCATACTCTGCCACCTTTAAACAAAAATAAAAAAATAAAAAAATATCTCACATTTAAATAGTGCATGGACGTTTAGCAAATAAGGCAAATGGGCTGGGCTGAGATTATCAAAGCCCATCAGCTGACTCTTTAGAGCAAGTGCATGGAAGATCTAAGCCCTTGAACATTTGTCTGTTTTGAATTTGTCGCGGGGTATCTGATCCAGTATTCAAAACCGAAGATATGATGGACGACATGGCCCATGCACCAAAACCCCCCTCGGATTGGAAGATCTTAGCCCTTGAACATTTGTCTGTTTTTACACGGTGAAATGTGGATTTTGCTGTATTTTCTTTCTTGACCATCTATTTGCTGGTCACTAACTGAGGGTTTGGGATTCCCATTTGGAGATTTTAGTGATTGGGCCACCCATGTGGGCCCATACTATCAACGGAGGCTGGTCACGGATTAGGTACTACCACCGTCTGTTTGGAGCTCGGGACAGGCAGAGGATCCGAGGGCCACCGTGATGTATAAATTTTATCCACACCGTCCATACATTTTTCCATATCATATTAGAATTTTATCCCAAAAACAGATAAGATTGAACGCTCAGATGGACCACACGGTGAGGATTAAATTCCTACCGTTAAAAAATTCTTATGGACCACATAAGTTTTGGATCAAGACAATAGTTGTTTTTTTCACTTCATCCAGGTGTAAATGACGATATCAACAGGTTGGATGGAAAATAAATGACACGGTGGACCCTAAGAAGGTTTCAACGGTAGGTGTCATTAGCACCACTGCTTCCTGTAGTGTGGTCCACTTGAGCCTTGTATATGCCTTAGTTTTTGCTCAATACCTTAAAATGATATGAAAAAATGGATGGACGGTGTGGATAAACTTCATACATCACGGTGGCCCTTCAGTGGCCCTGTCCCGAGCTCCCAACAGGATGGGGTAGTGCCTAATCCGCGCCCACGGAGGCTGGCCTGGTGTACAGTTTTCTCAGCTAAATGACCCCAATCTAATGTAGCTCATAGCCAAACCGAGCCATTGACCGTACTTCACAAATCTGATGATTCTGAATATCCATCTTGTGGGCCCCATATTTGGACGGACTACAGTTAAAAAGAATAACATCGTAGGTTAGTCATACAAATTGGGCAGCCTTCAAAATGGATGGATGCATCGTTGGACCATTGTGGCCCATTCATGATTTTAAAAACATATGGCTCTGAATTATAGATGTGGGGCCATCATGGATGGACCATGCCCCTAAAAATCTTCCAAATTGGAAGATTGTAACCGTTTCTTTGATCTTTAATACATTGAATGTGGATTGTTTGTGCATTTCTTCCTTCTTTGATGCATTGAATGTGGATTGTTTGTGTATTTCTTCCTTCTTTGATGCATTGAATGTGGATTGTTTGTGCATTCATGGGTAATCATGTATTTGTGCACCAGCAAAGAAAAAGGTCAGAAGAGAACATTTGAGAAGTTTTTAGTTTTTTTTTGGAAATATCCATCTTGTGGCCGACGCCGTATTTGTCTGATTCCATCATATCAACGGTCAAAAGGCCCATTAAGTTTTAGTTTAACTTTTGATTCCTTGAGTTGTAGAAGCCGTACCCAACATGAAAATGGCTTAGAAAAGTTAGGAAAATAACATGGTTGGGCCAAATTAGACACTTACCATGTTTGGTCGAAAACCATGAAGTCCGGTCAAAGTAGAAGTAGTATATAAGTAATAAGTTTACTATTTATAGTAAGTCACGTTTTTAAGGTATTTGAGTTGGAAGTGTAAGTCTACAACTCGTCTTGAGTTCCTTATTTAAAGAGTTGTAATTTCATTTTTATTTTTTTAATCATTGATCAAATTATTTCAATTTTATTAAGAATTATTCCTAGTTCTATCCCTCGTAGATTTGGAAAAGCTTTGTTAGGAGTCCAAAGAGCTCCGTGGATTCGGATTAGTTATTCCCTGTCGAAGATGATGATCGACCTCATCACATCCCTCTGCCAATACTCCTGTCATGCTTCCAATGTGGTTGATGCTGCTAGGTAAGTGTTTGTTGAGTCTTTGTTGTTGCCTGATTCTAATTTTTGTCCAAGCCCTGTTGTTTTATGTTCTGTAAATTTTCTTTTTGATTTGTGCCATAAGGTGCTATTACACGATAGGTGTAGCCTGATTCTATTAGACGATAGGTGTAGCCTGATTAGTGAATAGTGCCACGTGCGTAGTGGGTCCACCCAAACAATGCACATGCATAGTGGGCCACACCAATCATCCAGCACCACGAGTGACCTCGGTGTAGTGTAGGCCCGCACCCATCATATCGCACAAACGAGCTCCATGGGCCCATATAGTACACTCATATCATCTGTCACTCATATTGAACCTTTATGTAGAGTGCTGTACCTACAGTGCTTCTATATTCATCCATCAACCTCTGCGCTGAATGATTAGGATTAGCTATCTTGTTAGTGGGTTTGGTGGGAAGGTGGGTCATATCAGGAACGGCCAAAATGAAATTGCATGCTTTATGAGAAACTAATGGCCAAGACCATCCATCTCAGTTGAATTTTTATTGCGGATTAATCTACACACAGGGCCACTAAAACGGATGGCCAAAAATCCACATGCCACATCTCAAGTATTAGGCAAGAAAGTGCCTTATTATGTTTAGCTGATCAGCCGTTTTCATGTAACATAGCCCATAAATCACATTCAAAGCATAAGAAGAAAAATGAAGTTGAAGGTAGAAACTGGCAAAACCAGCTACCATATATACATATACATATGGGACTGACATACAGGTGGGCCAGCCTATAAGGTGGGACACACCTAATTAGTGATCACATCTGATGTAGAGCAGGTCGCGTACAGTTTCATGACCAAGATGGACCAGAAAAGGCCTGATCAGAGACGGTGGTGATCTAGACTGTCAGAACTTAAAACCGACGTATCTCGTTAACGGAATGAGCTATCGGACATACCATATATGTTTTTGGGGTAGGACCATCTACTTTATCCACCCAGCCCTGCTATGCCGGGTTGTCCACGTCAAATTTGCGAAATAGCATTAGATCGATGGTTGAATTCCTGTTTTAATTTCGTTTTTACTATTTATAATAAGTTTTAGTTTGATTATTACTCTTAATCTATTGAGCTTTAGGAGTTGCGCCCAACATGAAAAGTACTTAAAATAATTAGGAGAATAATGTGGTGAAGCCAGATAAGACATTTACTATTTTTGGCTTAAAACCATGTGCACTAATAGGAATCACAACTGTCTATAAATAGTAAGTTTACTATTTATTATATTAGTCACAATTTCTACGAGTTTTAGTTGTAGTTTAATTCCGAAATTTATTCCATGGCTTAGTATCCTTATTTAAAGGGGTGTAAACTTGTTTATTCATTCATCTAGATTTGAGAAGTCTTTATAAGGAGTCCAGAGAAGCTTCATGAATCCGTAGTTATACTTGAGGAAGACGGTGATTGACATCGTCACGTTCATCCCTGCTGCGTCAACATCTATGCCGTACACTTGCCATATTTTGACTACTTGATATAATCATATCAAATATTTACGCTTCACTTGAGGTGGGGCCCAATCATAGTATAGGCGATTTCTTATATCTTCCCTATTAAATGGCCATACATATGAAGTGAAACATATTAAATCAGGCCGGAAGGAGCATGAGGAGATTTTTCCTCAACCTGAGCCTCCACAATGCCTGATAGGTTGCATGAATACGTCCATTTTATGTAATTGGTTCAGGTGTGGAGAAGTACAAAATGGTCATGAAAAAGGGTAAACTCGTCATTTCTCTCAAGCCTTAAGTTCCAGGTCAAAGCCAAATATGTTTTTTTTGTCCGTATGTCAAAAAGCTAGGCCCTCATTCGAAAACAGATAAAAACTTGGTGTAGGCTTTTATTTAAAATTTCATCAAAATACTGTAATGTTTATTTGCCATCCAAAATGGTTAGGTCCTTCCAGTATTGGTCTATGTTATTTCAGAGTTCTGGAGACCGGTGATAGTCCATGTTATTTCAGTGTTGTTTTTTATTCCTTTGTATAGCTTGGACTGGTCTTCTTTGCCCAATTGTATAGTTTTAATTTAGTTTAGTTTATGATAGATAAAGTTATAAACTTTTTATGGTGCCTGCCCAAAAATATAAATCTTTCAACCTATCTAACAAAGTCACGGGTGGTATGCTCCCACCATTCTTTCAAAAAAAAAAAAAAAAAAAAAAAACCACCTTTATAACAAGAATCCTTAACTTAAAAAAAGATTGGAAGGACTAAGGTTCACATTGTACCTTAATTAATAACCGGCAAGGCCACCAATGGAGCAGCTATCACCAATAGCTTGAACATAATCATTTTAAGTACCTGTCCTTATTTTAAAATGGTCTTCATAATTCTAAATATCACTTGATAATTTAGTAAATATTGAGTAGAGTCAAATAAAGACTCAGTTTATAAGCCTTTGAGTCTATCCGACCAGCTGACTAGATATTGGGTTGAATTGAGTTTTCAAGCTTTTGTACTATGGGTGTATACATGATGGTACCATTAAGTGAATGTCTTTGATAAACCAACCATGTTTCTCCTATACAAATTTGATGTTGGGAAGGATGTGATGAGGTCGATCACATTCTTTCTCAATTGATAAACACTAAGGCACTCTTGAATCTACAAGAGAATTTTCTCGACTTCAAGAAAGAAACAAAAGTTTTTGAGAAATTTTATTAATAGATTAATGGATTGATTTTAAAAAATGAATTTAACATACTTAAATAATCTTAAACAAATCCTAAAATGTAATAAAAAAGTTCTAATCAAATAAGAAATTTTTTTTGAAAAACGTGTAAATTTCCACCCTCTGTCGACCTGTCGACTTGTTGAACATGGCTTTTGACCTATCCACCAAATTTGTCAACTCATTAAAACTAGCAGAAATTGTCCAACATCCAATTTGAAAATTTTGGCGAAATTTCAACATGTTGATCGGATTTGTCGATCGGTCAAACTATTCTAAAATTTGTCGATTTCTCCTTGAGCTTCTTCTAGTCCTTGTGTGTTAAACGTGCTTGATCCACATCCTACATTAGACCCCTCCGCTTGAATAAAACTCATCTTCGAGTTTGGTTCACGACACGTGTTCAACTTCATCGAGTTATTTAACGAACTCGGTTCACGATACGTATTCAACTTTAGATGCCAACATTTATTAGCCTCTTCCTTATAATTTGCAATAGTCTTCTCTGATTTCTCCTAGATATCAGCATGAATAGTTGCTATCCAAATTGTCATATTCTTTGTCGCAACACTCGTTTCAAGTAGTTTAAGCAATGGAAACAAGTGGAGTGTCGGTTTAAGAACTCAACATCAAATTGGGCATGGTCGGTAGATTGATCCTTTGTGCCTGAGAAAGACCAATCTCTTGTATAGGGAACAATTCGTAGAAAAGTTCGGCAATTACAATCGTCTTGAACTCTTGTAACATTGACTTTACTTCTTTTAGAATGTTCATAGACTTCACATCTGCTTCTTTTTCTACCAATGCCACTATCACTCCCCTCTTCTCAAAGTGTTTAACGAATTCCATTCATTTATTAGAGATTATTTGTCCACGTTAGAAGTACTGAGTTGGTTCTCCATTTCCTCGAGGGTCATATGTATGCCATTGATGAATCCGATGGTGATGTAGAGCGGGTCGCGGACAATTACATGGCAAAGATGGATCAGAAAAGGCCCGGTCGGCGACAGAAGTGATCTGGACTATCAGACCTTAAATCAGGCGCATCTCGCAATCCGGGATGAGTTAGCCGACGAAAAATATATGATTTTGGGGGTAGAACGTGCTACTTTAGCCAACCAACCTAGCTATGCTGGGTTGCGACGCTCGGAATTGCGAGAAACCCCTGATTTGACGGTCGTTTCCCTGTTTCAATTTCGTTTTTACTATAAATAGTAAGTTTTAGTTTGCTTATAACTCTTTATCCGTCGGGCTTTAGGAGTTGCGCCCAACGTGAAAAGAGCTTAGAATAATTAGGAGAACGGGTTGGTGAAGCCAAATAGGACACTACTATTTTTGGCCGAAAACCTTGCGCACTAGTAGACATCACGACCGTATATAAATAGTAAGTTTACTATTTATAGTAAGTCGCGAATTCTAGGAGTCCTAGTTGTAGTTTGATTCTGATTTCTTTCCCATTGCTTAGTACCCTTATTTAAAGGGTTGTGAACTCGTTTTTATTCATTCATTAATCTATTTCGAATTTATTTAGAATTTATTTCTATTTTCTGCTCTCTTTTCTCGTGGATTCGAGAAGTCTCTGTGAGGAGTCCAGAGAAGTTCCGTGGATTCGGAATAGTTATCCTCTTGAGGAAGACAGTGCTCGACCTCACGTCCTCCCCTGCGTCAGATGGCCTGTCACGACTACGTTTCGACCAGGTCTCCTCTCGCTCACAAACAATGAGATTTCTTTACATAACCCCTCACTGATCGACTATCCTTGCCTCTCGCAGATAAACAATAGGACTTCTCTGCATGAGTTATCACCGATCGGCTTTTCTGTTGATAATTTTGGTATTATAGGAACAATACATGATCGTATATTGGGGAGGAATTGCACACGTAACGACTACTTCATCTGTAGCCATGTGTGGATTGACGCCTTCATTTGTCTCGTACGTGCAAGTCGAAGCTACTCCTACCAAGCTGAAGCTCCGTCCTTCAACTTGTAGGCCACAAGTTTAACTTTATTTTCCTTAAGAATCTCTATATAGTTGAAGAATTGCTTAACTTCAGAAAGCTAATAGTGAAAATCCTCGATGTGGAGTTGGTTGTTGAAGATAAGAAGATTGATTTTCATCCTAAATTCTTGATCTGCTCGATTTCCCTGATCGCTACATCATCCGGGATATTGGAGGATCATGTCATTGATCTCCTCATCACTAAATCTTACATTCTTAGGTGTGATTCTGTGATTCAGCATTGACATTATCTTGCGATCAGCATGATTGCAAATCCTAGTGCCTACCGGAGGCGGATCATTGCCATGAACACGAAGTTTCCCTAAGGCCTCCGTCATGCGATCGATGAAATCATGCAACCCTTGCATGACTTGCCGATACTCAAAAGTCACTGTTGTTATAAATGACAATTCTCTAGAGTACCGTCTATGGGATTGTGTACATAAGAGATTTTTCTCGAATCCACGAGAAAAACAAAAGTTTTTATGAAAATTTATTAATAGATTGATTCTAAAAAATGAGTTTAAGATCCTTAAATAATTGTAAACAAAAGATTCTTAATCTAATAAGAAAAAAAATTCTAAAAAACGTGTAAATTCCTATCATTTATCAACTTGTCATCGACCGGTTGAACAAATTAAAAACCGTCGAAAGACTAAAATTAAAAATTCTGTAAATTTTGACTTGTCGTCCCGATTGGTCAACCTGTCGAAACTGGCAGAAATTGTCCAACAACTAATCTGAAATTTCTGATGAAATTTTGACTAGTTGAATAGATCTGTCGATCGATCGAAATATGCTGAATTTTGTTGATTTTTCTTTAGACTTCTTCTGATTCATGTGTGTTAGTGGTTGATCCACGTCCTACATCAAAATTGGTGGCACAACAGGGAAGTACACAATGGGACGATCTGGTGCAAACGATCTCTCTGTCCTTGCGGCCAACATTACATGTGTGGATGAGATCCAAGTGTTCGTTTAATAGTTCTAGTAATGAATGGACCGATGACTTTTAGAAAAAAAAAAAAAAAAAAACACTGTTCACACAACTGTAGCCCTTTTAAGTGGTGGCGCATCAATGGAAAAGGTTGACTTAGATGGATAGAATAGGCTGATCAAGACAATTCTTTTCCAGTGGCCAATCACTGGTGGACATCCAAGACAGGAATAACCGAACATGCCAACATCTCATGTGGTTGGGATCCCACACATTCATATGGTGGATGTTCTTTAAACCAAAAGTCCAACATATGATCGGTTGCACTTGTTTTGTAGGCCACAAACGTAAGGAAAAAACAAGGGTGCTACTCACCTGACGAGTGGGTCAGACTGATACGTTAGGATGGGACATGCACTCAGGAGAGCGTCTAATTTTATGAGTGGACCAAACTGATACTTCAGGACGGTACTCAAAGTGATTAGTGGACCCCCACCATTAGCTTGCGATGGGCCCACTGGGTGTTTGTGTGCAATCCAATCCATTCATCTTATATGCCTCACTATGATGAAAGAATATACTAAGGGAATTTAGAGGTTTTCAGGTATTAGATTGTGCATCTTTCAATTGGATTATAAATTAGATCTAATTAAGATCTTAGATTTTATTTTTGGATTTTGTACAGCTAACAGAAGATTAGGCAATTGCTAATTACGTCCATGTATTTTCTCTATAAGAGGATTTCTCTTAATGTAAATATACAGAAAATTTACCTTTAACACAGGTTACAAAATATTTACCCTCATCGCATGTATTATTTTTTGCTGGGGTGGCCCACATGAGTGTTGAACCAGCCTGATTTTATGGATCGAGGTTAAACAGGGGGTGGTGCACCTAATGGACAGTGTGGATTTCATGCATATTACGTTGTTGTTATTGTTTTTTTTTTTTTTTTTGTCACCTTTAGCAATTACTATGGCCAATATCTAACAACGTGGCAGAGGCCTGACCTCTTGCGGGTATATTTTTTATGTCTGAAATTTAAGTGTAATAACATTGCAGTCGAAAGTGACAGGTTATTATATCTAGTAACACAAATGATGCTACGTGGAAATAAGATCTTAATAAGAGACAAATGATAAATTATTTTAGCTATTTTAGCTTTAGAATTTGATCAGAATTTGAAAAGTCATTAGAGTACTGTAAAAGAAATAAGTTCAATTGATTACTGTCATAAGCACGTGACAAGGTTGACTACTAATCTTGTTGCTTCATAGCTAATAATGAGTAATGATTGAAATATAGCCATGGCTAGTAACGAATTCGGCCAATATACTGTAGCACTGTCACGAAGTAATGTAACAACAATACAAAGTTGGCAGATTTTCTTAGTGTACAACACACGTTTGAGCGGAAGAAAGGATAACAATTGATCTACATGTGGTGTCCTGTGAAGGAATTACACTTTCCTAATGAACTTAGGGCCTGTTTGTTTTTTCAGAACAATGAGAAATACACAGTAAATGATAATTATTACGATTTCATCTTGGTTGAAAATGCATAGGAATTTGTGCATGTGAAATTGGTTAAAAAGAGGTAATTCTAATTTTTTTAATTGCAAGGTAACACATACGATATATCCATTCCGTCCATCCGTTTTATTACAATATTTTGGAGCATAAGACAAAAAAATGAAGCAGATCTAACACTCAAATGGCCCACGCTAAAAGAAACAGTGGCCCTACAAAGTTTTTAACGGTAAGTATTCGATTCTCTTTTTTATATGACGTGGTCCACTTGAGTATTGGATATGCCTCAATTTTTTACTCATGCTATGAATTCAAATGTAATAATGGATGAACGGTGTGGATAAGCGAAATGCATCACAGTGGGACCCACAGATATTTTGTAATATTTTTGATTTTTGTGTCAAAAAGTAAGCAGTCATATCAGGTATGCTGTAAATTCACGGGGAAATAATCATTACTTTTTTACGCGCGATTTACCATTTTACCGAAAATCAAATACGCCCTTAGGATGTATGTATAACCAATAGTCAATCCATGTCAAACTACTAATATATATATATATTATATATATATATATATATATATATATATATGTGTGTGTGTGTGTGTGTGTGTGAGAGAGAGAGAGAGAGAGAGAGAGAGAGAGAGAGATATTGCATAATATGCCTCGACTATTTACGGACCTAGAAAATTATTCTCAATTCAGCAAACATGAGAAGTGATTATTGGTAGGACCAAGCCGTACCAATGATGAAATTTCGAGCCAAACAAAAATTGGTCTTGAATTTCGTGAACACTGAGGCTCCTCCCCCTTAGGCTATTGGTGTTTGTGGATAATTGTAAAAGAGTAGCTTCGCTTGGAAAACTTCGAGCTGAATTATGTGTTGCCGGAGGCCAAATCGGGGGTGGATGGCCTTGCCTAATAGGAAGTACAAGCATTAGTAATTCTATTTTTCTTTCCAAGACGGATCTTCCCTGTTCCATTAAATGCTTCATCATGCTCCACAGATCGCGCCTAGGGTCGATTACGCTCGGCTAATGCACGTTGGATACAGCCAAGTTCCTGAAATCGTCTGCCCACCTTTGGCTTTTTGGTGGCTTTGATTTTTTGTCTTTTTGTTCTTTTGGCAGATTCTTTTGCTTCGCTATTTAGATGCTGCTTTGCTGCAGGCAGCCAGTCGTTGTCTGGTCTCAGCATTCATCACCTGGCTTTTCGGATTCCCACTCATCTCTCATGGCTTCCCTCTCAGCCTGCTCCGCATTCAAACCATGGCTCGATTTTCTGCTACTGCTATGATTGGTTTTTCCCATGCCTGTCGGCGCTCGTGTAGTGACTCTGTTTTCTGTCGATATCATGATGCAAGATGTGGAGCTTTTTGCGCTGGTCCTGTGGTGGCGCCGTTTGAAAGGAAGCTTTATTTCATTTCAGCGGTTCTATATATTTCACACAGCTGTTCGGGTTTTGTGGTTCGTTCTCAGGCAGAATCCTTATTGGATGGGCAGCTGGTTTGGGTGGCGTAGTGTGCTGCAGGCTTTTTTGTTTGTCTTCGTAGATCCTATATACCTATCTTTCCTATGACACGCATGGTTCCCTTATGTTTTCGTTGGAGTCTTGCTCGAATAGATGTATTGGTCGTTTTTCTTTCAATAATATCATGTGGAGTGCTCCCACGTTTTGCCAGAGAAGAAGAAAAAATTGTTTTGGCCCACATTAGAAAACCTAATTTGGATGAGTGGATATCGTGTGTCGAAGGGATATGGAAATTATGTTCCGTCTCTTCTCATTGATCCATGTCATCCCTAATAACTCAGCTCACAAAACACATAATTCAATTTTTAATGTGTGGAATTTCTGTAGGCCTAACCATGATTTGTGTTAGACAATTCACATTGTCCATTAATTTTTCACATCATGTAGAGCATGAGCTAAAAAATGAGACACATCTAATGCTAAAGTGGACCACACCACAAAAAGCTATGGGGATTGAATGACTACCATTGAAACCTTCCTATGGTCCACCGTGAGGTTTACTTTCCATCTAACCTCCTCATAAGGTTAAACGGGTGTGAGATTTACTTTCCATCTAACCTCGACATAAGGTTAAACAGGCGTGAGATTTACTTTCCATCTAACCTCCTCATAAGGTTAAACAGGCCTGGATGAAAAGAAAACACAAATATCAGCTTGATCAAAGCCTTTTATGTCCCAAAGAAGTTTTCATAAGTTGAGCATCCAAGTCCCACTATTTCTTGTAGTGGGGCCCACTTGAATCTGATTCCCTTTTATTTTGTCTCATTTCCAAAAATGATATGGAAAAATAGATGAATGGTGTGGATTTGACACATATATCATGATGGGACCCACGAAACTCATGTAGGTGGTTGTCGCCTTTACTTATGGTCATCAATTGTTGAGATGGGGTGTGGAATTGACTCAAATGTAAAATGACGTATTTGATTTTTGGAATTGCCATTAGCCAAATTAAGCTTGGAATCTATGATCAGTTTTTTAACCGTAGAATCACGGACCAGGGGAATCGTGAAATTTCTTGACTTATGTGAGTACTGCAGTTGGTTTACAACTATAAATTCTAAGTAAGGGTTTTGGTAAGAGAAGAGGAAGGGGGTTAGGCACCCTCTTCTGCTCTCGGAGTGTGTAGTCTCAACTTTACAGGATCATTTAATTTGTGACTTTTACGGAGATTAAGCAAAATTTTGACATTATATATATAGCCATGATTGGATAACCCATGAGAGGCTGGTGTTGAGACCTAAATATTGCATGTTTATCCATTCGATTACATTAGCTTTCTTGGCATTTAAGTGTTAATATAATATAATTATGTATGTTTTCATCATGCAAGGTGGTTTTTGATCTAAAGATGAATATGTGTATAAAAGAATGAATTTAGAGCTCAAAAGAATATGATGAAGAATTGGAGATTTGGAAGTCATTAATAAAGAATTCACATGCCAAAGATTCAAGAAAACTAAGTACAAATGATGAAGAAAAAATTGATAAAATCACAAGTCCAACAAGAGAAAAAATAGACTGTTTAGTCGTACCTAAGGTCGGTTCAGACCGACCTAAAGTGCATAAAATAATCCAGCAAGAAATTGTGATTTTCAGAATTAATTCAGCTCAACCTTTGGCTTGACCGTTGGTCCGACCGAAGCCAACTTCGATCCAACCTAAGATAACTTAGGTGGGACCTAAGTTAGGCCGATTCTGCATAGATTTTTTAGATGAAATTCGGTATGAGCGAAGGCAATTTTGGTGCGACCGAAGCATAAAAAAAGTGCGAAAATTAAAATCAGTGTGAACTTTTACTATTTAAAGGAATTTTCTTAGTTGTTTTAGATACGAATTAGAGCTTGGGAAAGAGACCAAGGGATGACAGAGTCCCTACGAAGCCGTTCTTCTTCTTCTTCAACTTCTCAATTCTAGTTTGTCTTTCTTTTATTTTTCTTCTAGGTTATTAACCATGTTAGGCAAATCTCTTAGCTAAGGCTAAGTGATGAAGCTTCTAGTTCATTACATTATTTAGTTTATTTGATTTAGCAAACAGTTGTTGAAATTATAATATTAGTTTGAATATATTTGAATTTTACTTTCAAGTCTATGTGTTATTTAATCTTTGATCCATTGTTGACTCCTGGTACATTAGATGCTTAAAAGTGCAATTACAATGCTTGATTAAGGAAGGAATCAATTTATAAAATTCTTTGATATATTGTAGACTTCGGACACAATATATGCTTAAATTCCCGGCGATTAATGTCCAAGTGCTTCATGAGAGAATTGTTCAATTGAATTCATATTCTAATATTGTTTATGATTGGTTTAACCACTCTATCTTTCGATTGAATATGATAGGACTTCGATTCCAATTGAATTATAATCATTGAATCAGTAAAATAAATGTTGTGATTTCTATAAGTGGATTCCTGGATCCTTAACCCATTTTCTTCTTGTTTAAAACCATTTTTATCTCACTGGATTAAAAATTCAGACAAACCATTAGAGTTAGATTAGTTCCAGGCCGTGTTCCCCATCCATGTGGATTCGACCTTGGTCTCACCGATTTTTTACTACTTCGCAACCTTGCACTTGAGGTTTGTGAATAGCTAGGCAGGCAAAAATAAAAAGATCTTAGCCTTACTCCGCAGAGTCAAATGTGATAGAGAAAAAGATATGTAAAAGAAAAAAAAATAAATAGAAGTGTGAGTTAAGAATGAAGATGTATTAGCTAGGAATGTGTGGAGTGGAATGCAATCCCAGCTTGATTGAGATGTAAGGAAGAATATGGGAGAATGGACATCCTTTTAATGCAAAAGGGATAGTTGGATATCCTTGATTCCAACCCTTATCCTGACTTTGATAGCTTCTGTAGTCGAGCTCCTAAGTTAGGCAAATCCTCAGTGTTAGTTAAGAATCTCCGAAGTCTTCGGAGGAGGGCTCACCTAGACACACCCCTCTTAGTTTCTCCCTCACTCTCACTATCTCTCATGATCCTTCTCTATTACTCAGTCCCCTCCCCTTCTATGTTACTGGCCCCCAGAATGGCAAATGTTGTGCTGCATTTATAGATTGAGACCATCGAGCTGACGGTGGACACTTGTCATCTTTTCATCCTTTTAACATCCACGAGAGGGGATAAAAATCTTAGTTAGGAAAAAAGTATGTCAGGTCGTTGTCGGCTTGTGATAGCTAACGATCCATGTGGCACCATCCTATTTGACAAAATAGGTTCCTTAACATATGTTGGAATGAAAAATGGGATCAAGGATGATGACGTCACCCTTGGCTCATCGCGAGCCTAGAGTTTTATTTTATTGATCCAGTTCGTTGATTGTATCCAGGAAGTGAAGGAAATTACCTTATAATATGTGACCCATTTGGATTTTTGATGCCTTATTGGTTAAATAGAGACTTTAAAAATAAAAAAAAAATTCAAAATAAGGCATGAACAAGTTTTTTTAGAGAGTCTAGATGATTTGGCTTGGATTTGACTTTTTAGGTTCCAGATTTGGCAATCAAGTCTGTCAGTTGTTCCTGCGACATGTCGAGAGTCCTGCCCGCTTGATTGATTTTTTTTTTAATTTTTTTTTCAAAATGTGTCTGTGTTCATTTCCAAAAAATCGAACTATACAAACTGGGAACTCCCTTACATAAAATAGGAGACCCAATCGAGAAAAATAGCAAAATAAATACAAACAAAACAACACCTGAGATCATCGCATATTAATCGATCTCAAACCTACTTTGTCAAGAAAAATGAAATCACGAACCTGACGAGGGAGCTCAGATTGGTTTTCGAAGCAAACTCGGGACTGGGATGCACTTCCTAGACGGGCTAAAAAATCTGCCGGAGAGTTTCCTTCCCTTAGGACGTGCACCACACAGGTTGAACACCCCCTTCTCAACTGGTTAATCGTATATAACCAAGACTTCCATTTCTAACCTGGCTACGCCCCACCATTGATCAGATCAACTACCAGCTGCGAATCCGACTCTAAGATAATTTGGCCAAAGCCCCTCTGAAGACCCATGAAAAGGCCATCACGCACAACGCGCAGTTCAACAGTAGTGTTTGATTCGACTCCATAACTAGCGGAAAAAGCAAAAAGGAACTCCCCCCTCGCCCCTCTACAGATTCCACCACCCCCTGAACTTCCCGGATTTCCCTTGGCTGAGCCATCTACGTTAATTTTAACCCATCCCGTGGAAGGCCCTCTCCCACTTGATGACTAACAGTCGGCTATTATTTCTAGAGTTACAAGGCGCAACATCATGTAGCCTCGAATTTTGAGGCCCCCTTATCCCAGACGAACAGGCGCTGGTGTTACCGCCATTGAGAAGGGTAATCCACCATTTGATTTTGTGAAGCACACGTTCCGTGGACACCGATCAACTATAAAAAACAACAACATTTTGAGCTTTCCATAGTTCCCAGATTAAAAAGTAAGGAATGAGCATATTGCTTACCGAACTTCGCTGCATGGATGAAGCACCTGCTCACCACTGATAAAGCCTGACTTCAATCGAGAGAGCAGGCATGACACTAATCCCCAGCCAAGAGCCAATAACTGACCAAACTGACTCCACCAAAGAGCTGTTTACGAACAGATGGAGAGGAGTTTCAATGACATAAGATTGTGAGAGTTGGGGATTGCAACAGACACACCTGGACGCAAGCTGAACTCCCCGGGATTGTACCACACTATCCACCAGGACTGCATGTTAGATCACTTTCCAAACTAAGAGAGAAATTTTAGGCGGAAGTTTTGTATGCCATACCCAGCGTGACAAGCTACTAGGGGTGCACATGGGTCGGTTTGGTCCGGTTCTGGGGTGAAACTGGAACCGAACCGTTCATAACGGTTCTAGGATATTCGGAACCGGAACCGGAACCGGACCGTTGACACCGTAGAGCCAAACCGGAATCGAACCGTTAAATCGGTTCGGTTCCGGATTAGTTCCACAGTTCTGGGCTTTTTATAATCTAGCCCAATTACATGTTTATCATCTAGCTCATGTCCATCCATGTTGTGGTCCATTTGATGAATGGTTTAAATATTGTATAAGGTGTGCAAAAATACATTTATGAAAATAATTAAATGGTGCATTATAAACCATAAATCATGAGTCAAATATGGAAACAATCAAAGGGTTCTTGGTTCGATTCCAAGTTTGGTTCTAGGTTTAGTTCCACGGTTCGGTTCTACGGATCGGATCCACGGTTTGGTTCTACGGATCGGTTCAGTTCTACATACCCCCAAACTGAGAACCAAACTGATGTAACCGGTTCTTTGATTTTTGGAGCCGGTGCACTCTAGAACCAGACCAAATTGAATCGTTTGGTCGGTTCCGATCCGGTTCCATGGTTCTACCGGTTCAATGTGCACCCCTACCAGCTACGAGTCGGACTAGGGGCCCTGGATATCGACCAAGCTGATTTGATGGAGAACTCCCTGGAAGACGTTAACGGCCAAAAAGGAAGATCGGCTTCCTCCGAAGTGCAGTAACCTGCCTGAAACACATGATCAATAACACTCTGAGGGAGTAGAAGGAGAGCAACTGAGGGAGGCAGTGGGCCAAGCGGCCCAATTACTTCGCATACTTGTACGTGCCGCAAACTGACCGACACGTCTGCTTCGGCAAGCTGATAGAGAGGGCCCAGCCCAGTCCAATTCACCATCCAGAAATTGCAATTACCAGTACCAATTCGCCATTGAACACAGGATTCAATTGTAGGTATAAGTTCCCTAATTCGTTTCCACAGGGGAGAAGCTAGCTGGCCTGATGAATCTAACCCGCCTGCAAACATGTCGAGATGGTATTTCACTGACATAAAAGATTTCCAGACATTTTCCTCCTTCCCGAATTTAATTGTCCAAGCCATTTTAAGGCAGAAAGCCCTCGTTATGTCAGCAAGCTTTCTAAAACCAATACCCCCTCGTCCTTAGGCACAGTCATCACCTGCCAAGGCTTCCAATGGCACTTCGGTTTTCTCTCTGTCCTACCCAAAAGAAATTCATCATGTGACTCTCAATAGATTTTAGCACCTGAGCATGAATATGTACCGCCGACATAGAATGAATCGGAATACTAGAGAGGACGTTCTTTATAAGGATCACTCTCCCTGCCTGGGAGAGGATGCGAGCCTTCCACTCATTGATTCTCCCCACCACTTTGTCCACCAACGGCTTAAGCGCACTTGCTTTAAGGTGCCCTTCCGATATTGGAACCCCCAGATATGTTAACGCAAAAGGTGATTTACCGAAACCGAGAACTCCTTCGATTGATCTGAGGCGAGCAAGCGGCATCTTTTTTGAGCAATAAAAGGAACATTTTTGCTGATTTATTTTTTGGCCCAAGGACGCTTGGTAGGAATTCAGAAATTTCTTGATCGCTTGGAGAGAGGATTTGCTCCCATTTGTGAAAATCAATGTATTGTCAACATATAGTAGATGAGATATGAGAGGGCATCCTCTACTTAACGTAAATGGTCGGGTAACCTAATGATTTAGCATGCATTTAATATCCCTGCTAAGAACCTCAGCTGAGATAATGAACAAACCGGGAGAGATCGGGTCCCCCTGCCTCAAACCCATAGAAGACTTAAAGAACCAGCCATTTCTCCATTTATAAGAACTGAGAACCAAACGTTCGCCCAACATTTTTCGACCATTTCAATCCAAGGCCTGCTGAACCCAAATCGATGTAAAACGTGGATTAGAAAATCCCAACTGACCCTGTCAGAGGCTTTATCCATATCTAATTTCAAGACAATGTTTCCCCCGCGAACTGGCCTATTTAATTCTCCAAACCATTCTTGAGATAAGGTAATATTTCTGCTATTGATCGGCCATGTATAAAGGCTCCCTGTTCCGACGAAATCAACAGCGGAAGAATCTGACTTAGCCTGGATGCCACAACCTTGGAGAAAATTTTATACAGATATTGCACAGGTAGATTGGCCGAAAATCAGAGAAACACTTAGGGGAAGCAGATTTGGGGATTAAACAGATGATAGAAGATGTCATTGACCTAGGGAGATTACCACCTTGGAAGAAGAAGGAAACAACCCTATGAATATCCTTACCTACCACCTCCCAACAAGACTGAAAAATGCTAGCAGAGAAACCATCAGGCCTAGCCGCACTATCAGTCGGAATGGATTGCACTGCAGAATGAACCTCCAACATCGAAGGAGTCGCCATCAACATGTCATTGTGGGCTTGCATTACCGTTTGGGGAATAACTTCAAGGATATTCAGATCAATCTGACACAACTCGGCACTGAAAATTTGTTGGAAATGCTCCATCGCTACAACTTTCAAAGCAGCCTGAGTTTCTGCAAATTGGCTTGAGCCTGCTTGATTGATTGAATTTTCAATGGTCCTCAAATTACTGAAGGATTATTTTATCGAAGCTCAACCAAAATTAAAAGAATAGTTTAACCAAACGCACCCTTAGTCTTATTTTAGGTGGGGTGTATATAGCCCTGGCCAAGCTCATATTTGTGTTTTCCCTTTATTTAGGCCAGCGTGACCTTATGAAGAGGTCAGATGGAAAATAAACCTCATAGTTAGCCTTGGGAAGGTTTCAATGATAGTTTGTTCAATCCTCGTTGATTTATGTGGTTCACTTGAGCTTTAAATGTGCCTCATTTTTGGGCTTATGCTTTATAATGACATGGAAAAATTGAGGGATAGTGTGAATGTAACACATAAATTGGGACAGTGTGAATGTAACACAAAAATCATGGTGGAGGCCTCGAGATGTTCCACATATTAAAAGTTGGGTTGTGTAGCAAGTAATTGATGCAAGGAGGGACATGATGAGATCAATCATGGTCTTCCTTAGGGAATGACTACTCCGAATACATGGAGCTCTCTGGACTCCTCATAGAACTTCCTCGAATCCACTAAGGATAAAAATAAAATTAATTTCTAATAAATTTGAAAATAAATTGATTGATGATTTAAAAAAATGAAATTACAATCCTTTAAATAATGAGCTCAAACCTAGGATGGAGTTTTGGACTCAAACTCAAACTCCCTAAGAATGTGACTTATTATAAACAATAAACTTATTATTTATATACGGTCACCATTCCACTAGACTTCATGGTTTTCGGCCAAAAATAATAGGTGTCCAATTTAGCCCAACCACGTTGTTCTCCTAACTTTCCTAAGCCCTTTTCATGTTGGGCATGAGTCCTACAACTCAGAGGATTAAAAGTTATACACCAACTAAAACTTACTATTTATAGTAAAAATGAAAATAGAAGGGATTTTTGACCGTTGATTTGATGGAATCTAGCAAATTCGGCATGGGCAACCTGGCATAGTAGGTTGGTTGGCTAAAGTAGCATCTCCTACCCCCAAATCATATATGATACGTGAAAAACTCATCCCAATTTGGAGCTACGATTGTTTCAAGGTTCTGACGGTCCAAATCATTTCTGCCTCCGATAGGGCCTCCTTTGGTCCATCTTTACCATGAAAGTGTCTGCGACCCATTCTACATCAGTCCCCACCACTTCAAAAGAACTCAACCTCGAGTTCTCGTTCGGCTTTAGTTCATGATACTTGGTGACGCAGGGATGAACGTGATGAGGTCGATCACCATTTTCCTCAAGTATAACTACTCCGAATCCACGGAGCTTCTCTAGACTCCTCATAGAGACTTCTCGAATCCACGAGGAAAAAATAAGAGAAAATAGAAATAAATTCTAATAAACTCGTAAATTGATTGATGATCCAAATAAACAAGTTTACAACCCTTTAAATAGAGATACTAAGCCATGGAAGAAGTTTTGGAATTAAACTACAACTAAAACTCTTAGAAATCATGACTTACTATAAATAATAAACTTACAATTTATAGATCACGGTCATGTTTTCCACCCGACCTCATGGTTTTTAGCCAAAAATAGTAAGTGTCTTATTTGGCTTCACCATGCTATTCTCCTAATTATTTTAAACACTTTTCATGTTAGGCGCAACTCCTAAAGCCCAACGGATGAAGAGTTATACTCAAATTAAAACTTATTATAAATACTAAAAATGAAATTAATTAAAACAGGAATTCGACCGTCGATCTAAAGGTATTTCACAAATTTGGCATGCGCAACTGAGCATAGCAGGGTTGTGTGGCTAAAGTAGCTCATCCTACCCCAAAATCATAGATGGTACGTCGAATAACTCATTCCAGTTTGTGAGATACGTTTGTTTTAAGGTCTGGACTGTCCAGATCACTTCCGCTTCAATCAAGCCTTCTCTGATCCATCTTGGCCATGAAACTGTCAACGACCTGCTCTACATCACTCGGTCAGGTCCTTGACGCTGAAAGTACACAAGATCTTAATGTCATCCGAAATATCAACAATGTACGCATTGTCATTGATCTTTTAGAGGATCGATACTGGTCCAATCTTTTTGTTCTTCAACTTGTTGTAAGTCCTAGTTGGAAATCTCTCCTTGTGTAGATGCATTATAACATGGTCGGTCACCTCTCGAATACTTTTTGCCCCTTATGCTTGTTGGCTTGCTCACTTTTCTTTTGAAGCTAGCAACTTAGCTTGTACATCCGCATGAATGCCCATAAATATTCAGTCCATCATATGTTTTGTTACAATACTCATGTCCGGGAGCTTTGACAAATGGACCAAGTCAAGTGTGCGGCAGGGCGCTCGACTATAAACAATTTGGAACGAGAAATTTTCTGTCGAGCGGCTCACCATGTTGTTGAATACAAACTCTACTTAAGACAAGGCTGAATCCCACTACTTTGACTTGTCACACGAAATACACCGAAGGAGGTTTCCCAACATGCAAATGACAACTTTCGTCTGCGCATTGGTCTATGGTTGGTAGGCACTACTGAATTGAAGTTGCATACCGAACCGATTCCATAAGGTCCACCAGAAGTGGCTAATGAACTTCGTGTCATGGTCAGAAGTAATGGTATTGAGAACCCCGTATAGCCGCATGACCTCTCTGAAGAATAGATTCGTCATGTGTATTACATCGAGGGTCTTCTTACATGAGATAAAATGCACTATCTTTGAGAAATGATTTACCATAATGAACATCAAATCCATGCCATGCTGCGTTCAAGGGAGACCAAGCACGGAAGTCCATAGATAAGTCCTCCCAAGTGCAGTCAAGCATAGGTAACGGGGTGTAGATGCCCGTATTTTGAGACTGCTCCTTTGAGGTCTGACAAACATGACAGTTCTGCACTGCTTTACCCACGTCACACACCAATTGTGGCTAGTAATATCATTATTCAACAAGAGCCCGCATCTTGCCTCGCCCAAGGTGTCCACCAAGGCCACCTCCATGTAACTCTTAGATAATCTACTCCCTCAAAAAACTTTGAGGGATGCATAGTTGATTTTCTTTGAAGAGGAAACATTGCGTCTTGCATATGTAAGTCACTGGGATGACCCTCTTATCACTTCATCCATGCATCCTTGAAGTCCTCGTTCTTGGCATACAACTCCTTGAGATAGTCGAAGCTAACCACCTCATTGCTAATTGTAATAATTAATGATGCATGGCGGCTAAGTGCATCAGCTACCTTGTTCTACTACCCTGACTTATGCTTTAAAGCGAACGTAAATTTTTACAAAATTATGACTCATCTAGTTTGCACACAATTCACGTTAGCCTGACTATTAATAAACTTTAAGGCTATTAATAAACTTTAATGCTTGATGGTCAGTGTATAAAATAAACTTTCTTTGAATCAGACAATGCCGCTAATGTCGTAGCGCTTGAACCACTGCGTACAACTAAAGCTCATATGTCAACCACTTCTTTCACGCTTCATTGAGCTTCTCGCTATAAAAGGTTACTAGCCTGCCTTCTTGTGATAAGACTCCTCCAATTCCGACATATGAGATGTCACACTCGACTTCAAATAGTTTGTCGAAATTAGGAAGAACTAAGACTGGTGTTGCGGACAATCGATGCTTGATTTCAATAAAGCTCTTTTTAGCCTCATTGGTCTACTAAAATGGGCTTTTTTTTTCATGCAATTTATAATGGGCGCAACTATAATGTTGAAATTTTGCTTGAATTGATAATAGAAGGTCGTCAATCCGTGGAAACTCCTTACTTTATGAATGTTCATCAGAATCGGCCATTCCTTGATGGCTCGTACCTTTTTATCGTCCACACGGATGCCCATGGACATCACAACAAATCCTACGAACAATAGGTTGACCATTAAAAAAGATAGTATATCTTCAAGTTGAGGTACAACTAATTAACTGCCAGGACCTGTAGCACTTGCCTGGATGTTCCATGTGCTTCGTCTAACCCTAGCTATATATCAAGATGTCATCAAAATATACTACCACAAAACGACCAATGAACAACTTCAGCACTTGATTCATCAGACGCATAAAAGTGCTCGGTACATTCGATACACCAAATGACATGACCAACCGCTCATACAACCCTTGGTCTTGAATGTTGTCTTATCACCCAGGCGGATATGAATACGATGGTATACCCTACTCATATCAAGTTTAGAGAACAGTTTGACACCTTCTAACATATTAAGCAAGTTGTCCAACCACGGTATTAGAAACTGATATTTAATGGTAATATTGTTAATTGTCTGGCTATCGATACACATGCACAAAATCTCATCTTTCTCTGGCGTTAATAAGGCTAGCACGGCACATGAGCTCATGCTCTCTCTCGAAATACCCTTATAATCAATTCCTCCACCTACCCTTGAAGTATCTCACATTCTTTTGGACTCATCCGATAGTGAGGGCGGTTAGGCAACCTAGGCCCAGGGACAAGTTTACGTGATGTTGGATATCTCGCATGGGGGGCAATCTGTCGAGTAACTCTTCAAGTCAAATTTCTTTAAATTCGTTCAATAACTGTTTTAAACTTAAAGGAATATCTAAGGGCTCTGATTCCTCGCCCTTTACCACCACGACATATAACTCATCGGTTTTCTTGGATTCCTCCACGAAATTTTGAATGGTCAGGCGGGAGCTCTCCTCCACTTTAGAAGTTTCGGGGTAGTTCTCTGGTACGATAGGGGTAAGGATCATCTTTCGATGATCATTAACGAAGATGTGAAGATTATCTCGTACTCGGTGAATTGTATCACAGTCCAATTATCATAGGCTTTTGTGGTCTATCTTTAACATGAAAGTTTTTGTTACCTGCTCTACATCATTAATTCGTTAGGGAGAGAGAAAGAGTTGTACACGAACCGAGTTAGCTCGCTTGACTGGAATTGAAAAATTTCGATTCAAAACTATGTTCGAACTGAGTCGAGCTGATTTTTTGAAAAAAAAATTAAACTGAGCTAGTCTCAACTCGGATCAAACCCCAACTCGAATCGAACTTGGATCGAACCAATTCAGTGACTTGGTTATTTTGATATTGATGTTGCTCACCAAGTGTTTGATGAAATGACTCAATGAAGTGTCGGCTGGTGGTGAGGAAGGTATGAATATGAAACAAATACTCTTGTATCTTGATTTTGATGTTGCCTGCTGAGTGTTTGATGAAATACCTATAAACTGTTATTGTTATTTTACATATCGTGAGAAATCGAAGGTGCACTTCATGTGTTTGAGAAAGTACCATGGAGGCTTGATATTGGCTCGAACTGGCCTGAGCTGCTCGCTAAACCGAGCTAAGCCGACTTCTGGGTCAGCTAGTGGCTGAGCCGAGCCAAGTCGAGCTGTGCCAAGCTCGACTCGGTTCGCCTCGTGTACGGCTCCAGTTCAGAGAGAAAATTAGGACGTGGAGTCATAGGATGAAAAGCGACGGCCCATGAATTCGCACAGACGATCCGCACTCAATGGGGATAGGTACTGGCGCGAGGCACCCAAGGGTTCCCAAACTTTTGGGTGCCCCCATTATCATCATGATGTGAGGCGCGCATGATGGACAGATAAGATGTTCTCCTGAACTTTGGGTGCCCCACTATCATCACGATGTGAGGCGCATATATTGATAGGATAGGATGGCATACACGCGTGGGCCACAGTAGCTCAACCTAGACAATATGCGAATCAATCCCCTCTATATAAATCATCTATACGGGCTGTAGGTGATCATCTCTTCGGTAATTAAAGAAGAAAAAAAAAATAAAAAATCCCGAGATGCGGTGGTGGTGGTGGGATGTTATCAACCCCAATGACGAACACGCAAGATCAGTACTCGCACTTTCCGTCTTACTTCTTTCAATTGTATGGTACGTCGCCATGGTTAGGAAATGTCACAAGGGACGGTCAAGATCACCACCAGGCCCACCAGGACTGCCCTGGTTAGGAAACCTCCTCTCTCTCAACCCCGACCTCCACATCCACTTCGCCGAGTTGAGTCGGAGGTACGGCCCGATCTTCAAGCTGCAACTCGGCAACAAGCTCGCGGTTGTCGTGAGCTCCCCATCGCTAGCAAAGGAGGTGCTGAGGGACCACGACATGGTCTTTGCGAACCATGACGTGCCGGCAGTTGGCCGCCTCATCTCGTATGGTGGGTGCAACATCGTGTCGAGCCCTCATGGCCCTATGTGGCGCATGCTGCGGAGGGTGTGCGTGCAGGAGATGCTGAGTAAAGCGAGCATCGATGCAGTGTACGCCTTGCGCCGGCGCGAGGTGCGTGGGACGGTGGGCCGTTTGTATGGGAATGCTGGGATGCCGGTCTTAGTGGGAGAAGAGATGTTTTCAATGGTGATGAACGTGATTACGAGCATGTTGTGGGGTGGGACACTTGAAGGGGAGGAGAGGAGTGGGGTCGGAGCGGAGTTTCGGAAGGTGGTGGGTGAAATTACTGAGTTGCTGGGTAAGCCCAACGTTTCGGATTTATTCCCTGTTCTAGCACGGTTGGACTTGCAAGGTATGGAACGGAAGATGAAGGGTTTGTTCTTGCGGTTTGATGGGATCTTTCAGTCGATCATAGATCGACGGCTGAGGATGAATAGGGAAGATGAAGAGGGCAAGTGCTGCAGTAGCAAAGGAAGCAAGGATTTTTTGCAGTTCCTGCTGAAGATTAAGGAAGAAGGGGATGCTGAAACGCCATTGACCATGGCCCACCTCAAGGCCCTGCTTATGGTAATCTCTTCTACTGATTACTTCTGTTTAGGGTTAGCTCAGGAGATCGTCCCAAAAAAGTGTACTAATGCATCATCTTGTGGAGGACGGATTGGCCGCTCCCCCTGCCACCAGCCCGGTGGCTGGTGGTCGGTGCTCTGTGGGCCCCACCATGATGTATGTGTTTCATCCATTCCGCCACCAGCCCGGTGGCTGGTGGTCGGTGCTCTGTGGGCCCCATCATGATGTATGTGTTCATCCATTCCGTTCATCCATTTTTACATATCATTTTAGGTCTTTATCCTAGAAATCAGAGGGATATAAATCTCACGTAGACCACACCACAGGAAAACAATAGCGATTGGATATCCACCATTAAAATCCTCCTAAGCCCACTGTACTGTTTATTTGACATCTAATCAACAGATCATACAAACCCAGATGCAGGGAAAAAAACAAAGATCAGTTTGATCCAAAACTTTTATGGCTTCCAAAAAGTTTTCAATGGTCTACTTTCATTCAACACTGTTTCCTTTAACACTTGAGAATGGGATGTACCTCATTTTAATCTCAAGTCATAAAATGATCTAGAAAAATATATGGGCAACATGGACAAAACACATATATTATGATGGGCCCACAGAGCACCGACTACCAGCCATTGGCTGGTGGCAGGGGAGTAGCCAATCCGTTTCGCATGTTGATCCTCTGCTCGCGACACAACAGGAATATCCTGCCCGTTACAGTGCCATTGGGTCACATCATCACAGACCGCATGTAATGCGGCAGTGCCGATAAATGTCAGTGAGAACTAGACCAATCACATTGCAGAGGATCCGGATTCCGTGTGTGCCAATGTGAATTGATCCACACGTCATCTTGTGGGCCCTACCATCGGTATGTTACCGTTGGATGGGATAATCTCATGGTTCCAATTTTATTTCATTGAAAGTGGACTATGGACTTTTCCGTTTTACCGTAATGTCCAGGTGGTCCCAAGGATGAGGGATCGGTTTAGTGATCCAAACCTCTGAGATGGTGAAACATGTTCATTGACCATTTGGGTTCCAATCCTTGCCCAATTGGTAGACTCTGAGGAGTTTCAACGCGAGGTCTTAGGTGATGAAATTTCACCACGGAGTGCATGGGTGTATGGCGGGTGCGTGTGTAAAAAAAAAAAAAAAAAAAAAAAACGGAAAAAAAAAATGTTCATTGATCACCATTTCTCAAATGTCACTGAGTGCCTGTTTGCCATTGCTTCTGGCCACTTGAAAAACGATTCTAAAAGATCATCTAGTATTGGTTTTTGAGAATTGCTTATGTGAAAAAAGTGCTGCTTAAGAAAAATAATTTCCCTACCAAGGATCCAAAGGTGAGCATAGAATCTCCGCTGTCTCTTGTAGCAGTCTTGGATCTACCTCTTTTTTGAGTCCTACCTTGGGTTGTTTGGCATCGAGGATTTGAGAGTATTCCAAATTCATCAGTTGTTTAGCGGAGTTCAATAAAGGATATTCCAAATCTAATAGATTTCAAATCCTCACTTAGTGAGTTTTACCATCACTCTCTTTCGCTTATATGTATAACATGTGTCACTAGTCTATTAATTTATTAGGCAAGTGGCTTGCTAATGATATTCCAAAACAATCATATTATCAATTGCATCATTAAAATTACTTTGAATGAATGATCCGAGCAGTCTAAACATTGTCCATGTAAATCAATGATTAAAAATTGTTGTTTTAGTCACTCGGTTGTGACGATATGCTTGTGATTTATCCGATGTTAGGAATTTCATCATTGTTTATGAAACCATATATTTCAATGGGCTTATTACAATTATTGTGTCAAACATTATATATTAGTAATTATATTCAAGCTCTTATAAATATACTACATAATTTTAGTGCATTCGCTACTTTCGGATTACAGGGAATTCTCCATACAAAAGGCGACAAACACAATTAGAGGATTTCAAATCCAGGGTCTTTCAAATCAAGGGGATTTCAAATCTAGTATAACTTGATATTGCAAAATAGGTAGGTGGAGTGGAAGTTGCATGGTGCGTTGGAGTGATAAAGTCTCTTGATATACATTGATACACCGCACTCTAACAACTTAAGCTTTTAGAGTAAATGATTGTTTGACATGGTATCAGAGAGAGGTCCTATGTTCGAAGTATCCAGCTTCTCCCACGTGAGATTCGCTAAACCTATGCGAGTGTGCAATGCAATTCATGTACATGCCACACATTTGTCATCATGGCATATAGGTCTAAGATCAAATCCATCCCTTAGAAAGGCACCATTATATCGTTGCCCTGGCCAAAGAATTATGTTGATCTACTGATTAAGTGGGCTATAGTTTACAAAACAAAAGTACGGTCTTAACATGCGTAGATGAAGTTTTCTAACTCATCCACCTGTTTCCAGTACTAGGCCCCACCTTCTAAGAGTACCCATACTCAAATCGATTAGCCCACAAAACTTAACTAGTAAGGGTCATAGTAAGTTGGACAAGTCATGTTGTTTCTAATTAAATAATAATACAATTATAAAAGAGATTAAAGAAAACTTAATTAGTTAGATTTGTGAAATTCATTATACAGTTTAAAATGAGAATATCCAACGAACCTAATTGCACAAACAAGTGTCAATGACACTGGAGTTACCATGGTTCATACGAGTATTGCTAATTGCACGTGCTGCTTTTGGCACGTGCATGCGCCATAAATGCGACATCCTGGCCACTTATATAAAGTGCAGCCCAATAAACTGGTGGGGCCACATGCATGCTCTAAAAGTGGAACATGCCCTTTCTAATCACTTTGATTTTCTACACCTAGGCGTTTGAAATCGCCTGACTTGTAGTCAAAGACATATGCATGATGGGGCTGATCTGATGAGTAGCTGGATCGTACACACGTGGCACTTGTTTGTGCATGCATCTAGGTATGAAGGCGCATGCTCCACGTACCATCTCTCCTCCACAAGTCGCGTCCACAATGCAATGCAATGGTACAAGTAATTATTTTTTGGAAATGACACGGTAGACCCGAGGAACCTGCATATGGTAGTGAACCATGCGTGAAGGGTATTGCATTAATCTGATCCGTCCATCTAGTAATACATACCATGGATGGCCTGTGTGTCCGATGTTACACATGTTGGACAATCCCATCCTTACATTTCTTCATTTTCTCATGCTGAATGCTGACCGTTAACTATTTCTATTAACTCCTGTCGAGCTGAAGCCTGCTGATCTCTCTCTCTCTCTCTCTCTCTCTCTCTCTCTCTCTCTTCTCTCTCTCATCCTCTCTCTCTCTCTCTCTATATATATATATATATATAACTAAAAAAATTCATTTCACGTATATTGTTGTACAAAACCTGGACAATTTTGGAGTTTCCCAGCGACAAGATCCAAGGATCCTATCATAACCAAACAGCAGCATATCTACTCTAGTAACCTTAGGAACCATTCTGGATTCCCTAATAGAACCCAGCTCCAATTTATCTAGCAAAATCAGACCCCTAATAATGGGGGAGGTCCAAGTATGCTGACTCTGCCTGACAAAGGAATTGTTTCACTTCCCAAGGGACAAACCATCTGAAGGAGCATTCCCTTCTCTCAGGAGCATTCTTTTTATTATTTTTTATTTTTTAAATGTTTTATTTTATTTATAAAAGAGCTTTATTCAAGAGAAACTAAGATGTACAATCCTTCGGGCGAGCCCCAACAAAAAGATCCTGAGGTATGCCTATCATGTGGAATTCTTAGCCAAAACTATACAATAAGAAGCTGGAAAAATGATAGGGAGAGGGAGCAGGGGTGCAGATGGCATAAAAGAGGCAGCAGTTGAGCGAAACAGCCCGCCACGTAAACCGGATGAGGTCGCTGGAGCAGAAGTAGCATCCCATAGGCAGGACTGGTGGAAGACACTGGCGAGAGGGAAGGCCTGAACAGGGCCCATGATAGGGGGATTAGCCCACACCTTTCTTGATTTTGCAGAGGCGGATCTGCCCTGCACCTGATCTATCTAATACCAAAGATCCCCTTCGCAGGCGGATTAGCCCTCATCTTTCTCAAGAGCATTCCTTGCTGATCATATATTTAATATTATCCGATGGATGTTTATCTTGCAAAGTTCATCATCCAGATCACAGAAAAGCTAGATGAACGGTCCTTATTAACATGCCACCCTACGAAATTTGCTTTTGGAGGGAAACTCTACCACATTCCGTTTCTACCAGATCTACCACGTCATCTTCCATATATATATTTTAAATGGGCCCACATGAGCATGCATCAATTGCATGATAGAAGTGGTGGATACAGTACATGTCGTGGTGGACAATAGTCAATCACCATGCTAGCTCGTAATCCATGCCTACACTCTACCAAGTTGGAGAATATTGCAATCTTGTTGGAAAGTTACATCATTATGTAGGGTGGTAGTGGATCAACGTAGACCATTCTTTTAGAGGGGAATCTAGACTTTGAAGTACCTGATGCGCAATTATGAAATTTTTGTATCTAAAAATTCTAAAAGAAATTAAAAGAAAATTAGAAATTTAATTAAAGAGGAATTTAGAAAATTTATTTAATTCAGGAGCAATGAAAGACACTCACCTTTAAATTGATTTGTCTTCTTTTGGAGGAGGAATACAGGACAATCAATCTCTAAGGATACCATCGAATGTTATTTTGTCACATCGGCCCACTCGATAAACGAAGACACAAATAATCACAAGTAACCATTCATTCGCAGTAACACACACCACACCACGCCCTGCCGTACTCGTGTAGCCTCCACACAACCAAATTCACATGCCCTTGAAAGGGGCTTAATCCCTATAAAAAACTTCATCTTATAAATTTAAAATTTTCTTCTTACCAATCTGACATGAGAGAAATCCGCACCAATACAAGACATAATGCTTCCGTTGCTTTTTGAAATTTTGAAAGAAAATTTCAAATTATTTATTATTATTTTTTTTTGAAACCCTAAAAATACAACAATACATGGAAAAAATGAACCTGTTCTTTTTCTTTCATCAACAGGACATGGTGGTGGGTGGGACCGAGACGACCTCCAACACGCTGGAGTGGGCCATGGCCCACATGATCAACAAGCCAGATACCATGAGAAAGGCCCGAGATGAACTGGATGCTGTGGTGGGGAGAGATAACATCGTGGAAGAATCGCACGTGCCCAAGTTGCACTACTTAGGCGCGGTGATGAAAGAGGTTCTACGGCTGCACCCGGCTCTACCGCTCCTGGTCCCACACTGCCCGAGTCTAACTTGCACCGTGGGTGGGTACACTGTCCCAAAGGGTGCTCGTATGTTTGTGAACGTGTGGGCCATACATAGGGATCCTTTGACGTGGGCCAACCCCTCCGAATTCGATCCAGAGCGGTTCATCACGGCCACGAACAAATGGGACTATGGTGGGAGTGATTTCAGATACTTCCCATTCGGGTCTGGGAGGAGGATATGTGCCGGTATTCCCATGGCGGATCGGATGGTCATGTATGCACTTGCATCGCTTCTGCATTCGTTCGAGTGGCATTTGCCAGATGGTGGAGAGCTCAACCTCTTGGAGAAATTCGGGATAGTGTTGAAGAAGGCAGAGCCGTTGATCGCTGTCCCCATGCCAAGATTATCAGGTCCAGAGTTATACTTGGTGTAGAGGACTCTCATTTTCTAGTCTCTACTATCATGGCTCTTATATATGACGTATGTGTGTTTACGTTCATGCAATAAGGTTTGTGTTTAAATCTGTTGAACAGTAAAGAAGTAGCTGTGTGGTTATTGTTGGGTCCACGATTTGATGATCCAGACCGTTGATCTGATAGCCCAGACTGTGGATGGACTAGACAACAATGATCTCACTAATGGGAGGACCACTTGATCAGTGGCCTGATAATAGATTGTTACCAAAAGATCTTTCGATGCTCCATATTCAACATAAGAAAATGCCCAGTAATCAACTAACATATACAATGGTGTGGTTTGGTCAGAGAGTTCTTTCTAGGAACAGAATCTTCTCCAACACCTCTTTTAGGCAGGGCGTACAACACCCAAGCTCTGTGGGCCCATCTTGTTGTATGGGTGATATCCCGTCTGTCCATCAGGTGAGAACCATTATTTTCACCGTAAATCCAAAAGGTCACTCCAATACAAAACTCAGATGGGCCACCCCACTGGGAACAATGTGAAATTGCGCCTAAAGCTTAGTTGATGTTACGTGGCCTGCATGAGTTTTGGATCCACCTATTAGTTATTTTCCCTTCATTCTGGTGAATCACCCATGATGAACGAGTGTGATGAAATAATGATATGGTTTGATGAAATACAGACACACCATGCATGGTGACCTCGCACAAATCTTATTGGGGGCCATGCCCATTGTTCCCTGTGGTGTGGCCCACATGAGTTTTAGATCCGGATTATTTTTTGCCTCGGGCTTAATTAAGCATCGCACTGATGGACGGAGTGGATATGTAACGGACAACATGGTGGGCCCACACAACTTTTTTTTGTTGTAAACGCGGTCTATAAAACAGTTGTTGCATGGGATTCCGATCCTCCTTTCCGTCTCATGCGCCACGGCAAAATGTAGAGGGACAATGCTCGGATGGATATCATATGATACCTATTACCTGATGTAGAGCATGTGGCGGACACTTTAGATGGATTAAAAAAAAAAGGCATGATTGGATACAGAGGTAATCCGGACCATCAGAATTTAAAATAGACGTATCTCATAAACCGAAATGATCCAAACTAGTTTTTTGTTTTTTTTTTTTTTTAGACATAGAAGAATTACTTCGTGTCCATTTCATGAAAAGACATATGCCCTCCGTAATGCCTTTTTTTGTTAATTGTAACTTTTAGCATTATTAAATTCAGAACTCACTAGGTCTTGGCATGGATCCCTAGTGGGGGTGGCTAACGGTGTGAACTGAAAGTGGGGTGTACTAACAAGCTAACAAAAAAAAAATTAAAAAAAAATTGAAAACTCTTCAAAAGGCACCATGGATATTCACCAAGAGTCACTAAAATTACAACTAATTAGAGAAAAATTTAAAAAAAAAAAAACATTTATTTTTGAGAAAAAAATACTAACTTAATAAAAAAAACATTTCCTTAATCCAACATCTTACATTTTAAAAAGTTAATTACAATGAATTTTTTATCGCCTTCATCTTCTAATGTGTACCTAGTTGTGCTTCCAATAATTCCTTAGTAATTTCTTTTGGTGACAAATAAAATACAATGAGTCAGATATGACTTTGAAGATATGATCATCCTTGTATAGGTAGTTGTTATGCTTCTAATCTTGTTATTTTCAAATTAGTTTCACTTTATTATTATTGAAATTAAAGTATTACAAGAGGTTTTTTGAATACATGGTTCAACTTAAAAGATGTAAGAACGATATATGCACACTTAATTAATTACCATCGAAGAAATTTTAAGTCAGTGAATGGTGTTATTGAATGAAATTGGAATGACCCATAAAAGAGGTAATTTATTTATTTATTTATTTTTGAAGACATCCATACCTCACTGATGTAGAGCGGGTCGCGGACAATTACATGGCAAAGATGGATCAGAAAAGGCCCGGTCGGCAACAGAAGTGATCTGGACCATCAGACCTTAAATCAAGTGTATCTCGCAATCCGGGATGAGTTAGCCGACGAAAAATATATGATTTTGGGGTAGAACGAGCTACTTTAGCCAACCAACCCCGCTACGCCGGGTTGCGATGCTCGGAATTGCGAGAAACCCCTGATTTGACGGTCATTTCCCTGTTTCAATTTCGTTTTTACTATAAATAGTAAGTCTTAGTTTGCTTATAACTCTTCATCCGTCGGGCTTTAGGAGTTGCGCCCAACGTGAAAAGAGCTTAGAATAATTAGGAGAACGGGTTGGTAAAGCCAAATAGGACACTTACTATTTTTGGCCGAAAACCTTGCGCACTAGTAGACATCACGACCGTCTATAAATAGTAAGTTTACTATTTATAGTAAGTCGCGAATTCTAGGAGTCCTAGTTGTAGTTTGATTCTGATTTCTTTTCCATTGCTTAGTACCCTTATTTAAAGGGTTGTGAACTCGTTTTTATGATTAATTAAGCTATTTCGAATTTATTTAGAATTTATTTCTATTTTCTGCTCTCTTTTCTCGTGGATTCGAGAAGTCTCTGTGAGGAGTCCAGAGAAGTTCCGTGGATTCGGAATAGTTATCCTCTTGAGGAAGACGGTGCTCGACCTCACGTCCTCCCCTGCGTCACTCACACACTCATGCACCTACCCACACCACATGGGCACTTGATCCCTGATCTTAATGTTGAAACAGAGTTTATCTACTACTTCTGAGCCATGGAGCCACACACAACCTGTATAAGAGATCATAATATTGCTTTAAACTTGAAAGAGATCAAGAAGCATCTAATAGAGACAGGAAGAAAAACAGTACTTAAAAATAAGCTTAAAGCATGTTTTAGTGTCACTATCTTTAAGGCGATATTCATACATTATATATGTTTAAATTAGTTTGCCAACAGTTTACAAAATTGAAAAACTACACCGTGAACACACTTTTTGTAGAATACTCCATGCTGCTTTACCTTTTCTTTTCTTAATTTACAATATCAATTGCTTTACTTTTGTAATTTACACTCCTACTTGTACAACTTATTTCTTTTACACGCACACACCCCCACGCACTCACACCGTGGTGGGATTTCACCACCTATTGGTACTCAACCCTTGACCACGTGTTGAAACTTTTGAGAGTCAACTACGGAAGCAAGAGTAAGAACCCAGAGAATATTGTAGTTGCGTTGGAATGAACCCAAGTTAAATTTTTATAAATATAAAAGTGACATTTTATGAAAAGACACATTCTTTCATAATTTTTTCATTAATTGCAAATTTCACCATTATTTGAATTAAGTTTATCAAAATGCACAATAGCCATTTTACCAAGCATCAATAACAATCACATTCAAGAGACGTAACAAAGCAATCGCTTATTTTGGAAATAATAATAATAATAATAATAATAATAATAAGCACAACAAAAGGCCTCATCTTCGACCCATTAGAGGTGGACTTGCACTAATAAAGTGCTACATTGTACTGAAATCCCACTGTAGTACGAGTGCTTGGATATGTGTAGGTTGTTGAGTGCGTGTGTAGAAAAAAAAAAAAGAAAAAAAAAGTGGTACATTGGGAGAATGTGCATTAAACTCACCTGTCCATCGGATGTGCTGCTTATTTTTGTCCGGGACCGACTCATCATATATAATGGTATAAAATCATTTCTAAAACCTTTTAGTTCACATCAGGTGGTCCACGGGAGTTTTGGAATGTCCTGATTTTCAGGGCATCCCTTCAGCCTGGAGGGCGCATTAAATGAACAGATTGGATGTCATATGCGCACTATCATGGACACTATATACAATTTGAAAGATTTTGATGGTGGGCTTCCATCCCAACTGGTCCTAACGATGGTCAATGGACATTGAAGCTGGGCCTCACAAGATGGGTGACCCACATCAAGGTGGCCCCACATGATGGACAGTCCACATGGTCAACCCCTAATGATGAATGGCCCACGCACATCCAAGGCCAGCCCCACATCCCACATTGAAGGTGGGGCCTATATGATGGACAATCCACATGAAAGGTGGGCTCCACATGATGGGAAATTAATGATGATAGGCCCCACATAACAGATGATCCACATCAAGGTGAGCTCCACGGTCCACTTTAAAAGTCAGCCCTAATGATGAGTAGCCCATATCCAAGGCAGACCCTACATGATGGACCGTCCACATCAAAAGTGAGCTCCACATGATGGGGGTGGATATATATTGAAGGTGAGCCCAACACGATGGATAATCAACATCAAAGGTATGCCCCGCATAATGGACAGTGCACATTAAAAGTCAGCCCTAATGATAAATAGATTGCATACAAGATAGGCCCCACAGGACAGATGAATACATCAAAGGTAGAGTCCACAAAAATATATAGTTTACATCAAAAGTACTTGGCCTCACATAATGAATAATGGATGTGAGGGAGACCAAAAAAAACTTGAATTGGAAACCAAATGTATGCTTTTCAAGAGGAGGTTTGCATACACGTGCCACTTTAGCACATGTTGGAAGATACGGATAGGTCAAAATTGGAACTGGGCATTTCTGGTCCGATTCGGTGGATTTGACCCGTTCCTACTCGATCGAACTCGATTCGAACCGAACCGAAGGCTTGGATCGGTGCAATTCGACTTGGATTAGTCAGATCCGACCATTCATCGGATCGAGGTCGGATCATGGTGAATTCGGACCGATCTGAACCGAATGGATCTGATCGATCCGGAGTGATTCAACGGTGGAAATCAATACTTCTACTTTTTCCTGTGGTATGGTCCACTTGAGCTTTAGACATGCATCAATTTTGGGTTCAACCACTAAAATGATCTGAAAAAACGAATGGACGGCGTGGATAAACCACATGCGTTTACGGTGGGGCCCAACAAAGTTTACTAAGAGACGTGCAGTGCACGTCAACCACTTACATGCACAACACGTCAGTGATAGGTTGAGTAGCGAGACTAGCTACTGAAGTTACGTCAACAAGTTCTGTGGGACCCACCATGTTGTATGTTTTATATCCACACCTTCCATTCATTTGGAGAGATCATTTTAGGGCAATATCCAAAGAACCAATTAAATCCAAAGCTCCAGTGGACCCCAGCACAAAAAACTAGAGCTGGGCAAAATAGACCCGATCCGGTGGATTCGACCTGATCAGACCCGATCTTACCCGATCAGAACCGAACCGACGGTCTGGATCGGTGCTGATCGGGTAGCCCCATCCAGATCCGAAACTTTTCGGATCGAATTCGGATTGACCCTAATTCGATCCGACCCGACCCGAAAACTGATAAATAGCGACTGAGAATGATTTTCACCTCTAAATAATTTGTAGGGCCCACCATAACGTTTATTTTCCATCCAATCTGTTCATGAGATCACAAAGACCTCAATTAAGAGGAAAAATAAATTTTAAATCATTTAGAACTTCCATCAGACCGTGACCCCAAAAAGGATTTCAATGATAAACGTTCATTCTTTACTGCTTTTTTCAGTGTGGCCCAGTTAATAGTTAGATCTATCTTATTTTTTTTGTCTCAAGCCTTAAAACGTGCTCGTCAAATGGATGGACGGTTTTGATATAACACATGGGCCATGATATAATACATGCACCGTGATCAAACCCACCTTAAAACCTGCTCGCTTGGTGAATGGACTTGCCACTGGCCGTTCACAGCTGTTTTACAGCTGTATCTTTGAGCCTCGACCCTCGAGCTCCGAGTTGTATGAACAGCTCAAATGAATTTAAGATGGGCCCCACAATGATGTATTGATTATATCCATACCGTTTATTTATTTTTCATGATAATTTTAGAGCATTTTGTAAAAAAATGAATCATATCTAAAGCTCGAATGGACCACACCGAAAATAGCAACGACGATAATGATTTTCACCGTTAAAAAATTTGATCAGGATCAACTCGGTTCAGCGGTTCGGGTTAGACTAGCTGTGCATCTGAGCGGTTCGACTCCGATGGCCTATACTCGGTGCTGGATCTGATCGGATTCGGATCTAGCCGTGTAGATTTCGGATCTGATCGGGTTGGACCGAATCCAGTCCGACTCGGTCCGATGCCCAGCTCTACAGAAAACAGTGGGACAATGAAGCCCACCATTGAAAATTTCTAAGGGCCACAAAAGTTTTAGATCAAGCTGATATTTGTGTTTTCCTTATTTCATGTTTAAAAAAAAAAAAAAAAACTTTTTACTAGGTTGGATTTCAAATAAACATTACAATGGACCTTAGAATAGTTTCAACGGTGGAAATCACTCTCCCCACTGTTTTCTTTAGTGTGGTCCACTACAGATTTTTATTTACTTCATTCTTTGGTTCATACCCTAAAATGATATCTAAAATTGGATGAACGGTGTGGATATAACACCTACATCACAGTAGGCCCATAGAACGCCAACTCAACCTCTTAGTATCTAATCCGTGTCATAGGCCGTAGCTTGTATCCATTTCGTTCCTAGCACGCTGGTTTAGATACGTGTCCTGCAAAGAAGAGCAATGACAGGCCTCGAGTTCCGAGTTCTACGACGGCTCAAATGAGATCAAAGTTACATGACCCCACAGTTATGTATTTATTATATCCACAACGTTCATTCATATTTCGAGATCATTTCGGGGCATTATAAAAAAGAAAAAAAAAAGAAAGAAATCATATCCAAAGATCGACTAGACCACACCACAACGAGCAGCGAGAATAATGATTTTCACTGTTAAAAAATTTGTAGGGCCCACCATAACGTTTATTTTCCATCTAATCCGTTATTAAGGTTAAAAATGCATGGATAAAAAGGAAAAACAAATTTCATATTAATCCGAAACTTCTATGATCTCCAAAAGGATTTCAATGGTAAACGTTCAATCCCCACTGTTTTTTATAGTGTGGGCCAACTGATCATTATATCTATCTTATTTTTCAGCTGAAGCCTTAAGACGAACTCTACAAATGGATGGACGGTTTGGATATAACATATATCTCATAGTTTGACCCACAAATCTAACCCGATCCGAGTCGTACCCAACCCGATCCAACTCGATCGGTTTCCCTGAACGAGTCAGACTCGGTTCAGGTCAGGCCAACCATGCATCGGATCGGTTCGAGTCACGTGTCCCGGACTCGGTCTCAGATCGAATCAGCTCAGGTAGATTTCGGATCGGATCGAGTTGGACCCAATCCGATCCGACTCGGTCCGATGCCCAGCTCTAGTCAAAACCTCAGGTACGCCTTTCCATGAACAAAAATGACTGCAGCGTTCGTGGAGGGGCTACATCAAAGGTGTGTCGTGATCCCGTGAATCAGGTGCGCTAAAAAACAAGTGGAGAGGGAACGGCCCACCTTTGATTTTTTGCGTGAAGGGGCCTCCTCATTCTATATGAAATCCAGACCATTCAGACTCTTCATTTTTTCTGGACGAAGAGTCACGCATAAAATCAAACTATTTCGAAATCCAAGTGGGCCCCGATTGATGAAGGGTAGGCGTCAACATTTTTCCCCGGTTTAGGCCTACTCCAGTGTTGGATCTGGCACCTAGGATTAACAAAAGGTGACACATCTTGGATGGGTTGATGGTCTTTATATATCACGTGGGCCTCACTTTTGCCCGGTACCAGTAGGAGCCGGATTAGCTACTGAACTCGATGATAGCAGTCTTGCCACGTTATGTGGGCCCCACCATGATTTATTTGTTATATCCACACCGTTCATTCATTTGGAGAGATCATTTTAGGGTATGAGCCAAAGAGTGAGAAAGATCCAAAGCTCAAGTGGACCCCACCACAAAAAATAGTGGGGATTGAATGCTTACCATTAAAACCTTCTTTGGGCCACAGAAGTTTTCGATCAAGCTAATATGTCTGTCTTAACTTATAAACAGGTTGGATCTCAAATAAACATCGTGGTGGGCCCTATAAAGGTTTCAACGGTGCATGTCACTCTTCCCACTGTTTTATGTGGTGGAGTCCACTTGAACTTTCGATCTACCTCATTCTTTGGATCATGACCTAAAATGATCTCTCCAAATGGATGGACAGTGCGGATACAACAAATATATCATGGTGGGCCCACGGAACGTGGTGACGTCACTTGAGTAGCCAGAGTCGCTACTGTCGAGGTTCCGTAGCTAATCCGCGTCCGTACCGGCACCACTCGAGCCGGCCCCACACGATTCCGACAAAAATGAACAAGTTTAGGATAATACTTTTTTTTTTTTTTTTCTTAAGATACTATATTTTTCTTTGGAAGATTTTTTTTTTTTTTTTTTTTTTTAAAAAGAACATACTGAGAGGAATAGACCATGATCCTATCCTCAAGGTACACGTGTCCTCCACCTGATGGCTGGGCCTTGATTTGTAGGGGAAAGGAACATGAACGTCCCGATCGTTCTGTATCCTGTACACGTTTGACACCTTCGTCGTGTGTCGCATTGCCTCTTGAATATGTCGTCGCGCAATAAATGCAGCACAAAACAAAGTGGCATGTTTTTCTCGACTTGGACGTATTTGATACTCTGGCAGGTCAAGCTACATGATACGCAGCCACTTGGACTTGTATACGTGGTGCTTACTTAACTCAAACTAGACCGTCCAAATCAGGAAAAAAAATCTCTACGTATATTCTTAAACGAGAATAATGTTGATTGGGTGATACTACTCTCTGATTTAGGAAATTTCCGGGTTGAATTTGAACAGTTTATTATTTTCATAGTGACTGTTCATTACATATCAATTAATCGACAAGTTAGTTTATATTTTCAGCATAAATATTGCTTCGTAAACCATCAACAAGCAGGGACCACTATATGAACGGTTTATCTTAAGTTGCACAAGTGATAATTGCTTAATTCCAGAGCGACTGAGTGTCATTCGTACCACCCTACCAGAGTACCAAACCATTCGTCGAATTGTATATCACGGAAGCCGACTGCCTGTTCCCCGGGCAGAGATATATTCCTGTGCCCCTGTTGTCTAAAGCTTTGGGGAGCCAACAGAGATTCCGGTGACAAATCCACTCCGTCCATCAGTTTTCAAGACCACAATAAGACAAGTTCCTAAAATCAGGAAATAAAAAACTCATGAGCGCCGTACCGCACGGAACAGCAGGGATTGGACGACCATCATTGCAAAATCTATGAGAGCCATAGGATTCTTTTATCAGGATAAACTTGTGGATTCAGTTTATATGAGTGTTAATAACCTTGATATATTCTCTGTATATCCAAGCCGCCTATCTGTTTTTTCATTGCATTCTGGGATGTGATCCCAAACGTTTAGATTAGCTGATCTTTGTATTTTTCCCTTCATCCAGATCATTTTGACATTATCAGAAGGTTGGATTGCAAGTAAAAATTACAAAAACCTTACGACGGGGCTTTTGAAATTTTTAATGGGGAGGCACTCGACCAACATTGTTTCCTGCGTCGTAGTCCATCTTAGATTCTGAGATTGCTGGAGAAACGGATGGACGGCGTGGATAATAAAAAAATCACCATGGTGGGCCCACGGTAAGGGTAACACCTTACCCAGAAAAGTGTTACCCAGATAACACCTAATCCGCTCCGGCATCTTAAACGATGCCACGTCATTGACCTTCCTACGCGGATTAGCTAGCGAGTCTGGCTTCTTTGGACCTATCATGATGTATATATTGCATCGACACCATCCATCCGTTTTGAGAGATCATTTTAAGACATGAGCCGAAGAATGAGGCAAATCCAAAGTTCAAGTGGACCCACCATAGAAAAAAGTGGGGATAGTGACACCAACAAACCTTCTTAGAGCCTACCATGATGTTTATTTGAGGTCCAACTTGTTTGTAAGTTAATACGGACATGAACAAAGAAAAACATAAATATTATCTTGAACGAAAACTTCTGTAGTCCAAAGAAGTTTTTAATGGTAGGTGGTGGGTCCACTTAAGCTTTCGATCTGCCTTATTCTTTGAATCATGCCGTAAAATGATATCTTCAAATGGATGAATGGTGTGGATACAATACATTCATCATGGTGGGACCGACAGAACATGGTGAGGCGGATTAAGTACTTACAGGTTGAGCAGGGAGAATCGCTAGAAAAGTGATGTCACTAAGTTCCGTGGGCCTCACCATGATATATTTTTTGTATACACACTGTTCATCCATTTGGAGAGATTAATTTAAGGTATGATCCAGAGAATGATTTAGATCCAAAGCTGAAGTGGACCCCACCACATAAAACATTTCCACCATTAAAAACTTCTATTTTGGCCGGTCGGATTGGAAGGGATTGGATCGTATTGGAAGGGATTGGAAGTTAAATCCTAGGATTAGCCGGGCGTGCCAAACAGAGTTGGTGATCTGATCCCAATCCGATAGATCTTAAGACAATCCACTAACAACACCATCATTACCTTTAAATCACATCCAATCCATCCTAATCAGTTCAAATTTGCCTGGGAGTGTTTGGTTAGTAGGATTGGGAGGGATGGAAAAGTTTAATCCCCGGATTGGCCGGGTGTGCCAAACAGACGGGATATACCAATCCCATGGATCTAAAGACAATCCACTCACAACACCGTCATTACCTAGAAATCCATGCCATCCACCCTAATACCATTCAAGCCCTTCCAATCCACCCGGCCAAACGGGCCCTAACGGCCACCAAAGTTTTCGATCAAGCTGATAGTTGTGTTTTCCCTTCTTTCATATATGTTTTAACTTATGAACAGGTTAGATCTCAGATAAACATCATGGTGGACCTTAAGAAGGTTTCAACTGTGATCGTCACTCTCCCTACTGTTTTCTGTGGTGGGTCGACTACTGCTCTGGATCTGCCTCATTCTGTCTCGTTCTCTAAGATGATCTCTCCAAATGGATGGACGGTGCGGATATAACACTTATCTCGTGGTGGGGCCATCGAACTTGGTGACGTCACTTCATAGCGAGTCTCACTACTAACATGTCAGCAGCTAATCCGCGTCCTTATAAAGGTACTAGCATCTAACCATATAGGGCCACACAAGAGATCTTTGCTGATTAGGGTTTCCGATAGTCGATTCCATGTTTTCAGTTCTTGCTAGCAATACCATGGCCCACTTATCTGAAGGGCTCGCTATTAGTGTTCTAATACTAGCAACTTCATGCTACTTATGCTACCTGTGGCTGATCAAGAAACCAACGAAGGGCATGGCCCCACTACCGCCAGGACCGCCCGCCTTGCCCTTCATCGGCAACATCCTATCTCTCAGACCTGATCTCCACCGTCACTTCGCCGAGCTAGCTTCGACCTATGGCCCGATCATGAAACTCCAACTTGGCAGCAAGCTCTGCGTCGTGGTGAGTTCCGCGTCGGTAGCTAAGGAAGTCATGAGAGACCATGATCCCATATTCGCCAACCGCTACGAGACTGTGGCGGCAAAGCTCTTCTTTTATAATGGTATGGATATAACTTTGAATTCTTACAGTCCCGAATGGCGCTTGCTGCGGAAGGTGTTTGTTCGGGAACTATTGAGCACAACAGTGTTTGAATCTTACTACAATCTCCGTCGGGGTGAGGTCCGGCAGATGGTGAGTGATGTTTATAAAAAAATCGGGTCGTCTATCAGAATCCGTGATCAGACGTTCAAGACGGCAGTGAACACGGTGCTGGGAATGTTGTGGGGTGGCACGCTGGAAGGGGAGGAGAGGAGTAGGGCAGCAGCCCAGTTTCAGCATTTAATGGATGGGGCTTTGGAGCTGATGGGAGAAACTAATGTTTCGGATCTTTTTCCGGGTATAGCTTGGTTGGATTTGCAAGGGGTGAAACGGAAGATGAAGAGATTCGTATCGTCGTTAGATCAGATTCTGGAGTCTGAGATAGATCAACGGTTGAAAATGAATAGGGGGGATGGAGAAGTGAATGGGAAGAAGAAAGAAAGTAAAGATTTCCTGGAGTCGGTTCTGCAGCTGATGGAGGGAGGAGACCCCAATACACGTCTGACCATGACCCAAGTCAAGGGCTTGCTTTTGGTAAGCCTTCTCTTCCTTGTACGTTATGGATTTCAAACATGCATAGAAGGCGGGTCGCTCCCATTGCATGTGTATCAGATAGGCCTAAAACCATACTTACTTGCCGTAACTGATCGTTAACGTTCCGTGGGAGAAAGATATTAAATCCATGCTGTCCATCAGATGCACTGCCAAAATTTCACTATGGATATTAAATTTCAGTCAAATTCATGATTACGGTGGGCCACACCATAGGGAAAGGCATTATGATGTGGCCCACAGGAGTCTTTCAGTGTCTTAATTTTCGTGGAATCCATTCTATCCTGGTGTGGTGAGTGGATTTGATGGCTTACACACACCACGGTAGAACCCACACACAATTTATTTTATTTTATTTATTTTTTATTTCTACACGCACACACACTCACGCCGTAGCGGGATTTCACGTCTACCACCGGTTCCTTATTCTTGCTCCGGACTCTCAGGAGTTTCAACATCCGATCAAGGTTCGAGTATCCATAGGTGGTGAAATTCCACCACGGCGCCAGTGTGTGTGCGTGAAAAAAAAGAAAAAGAAAAAAAGAGTAAGGATCCATACTAATTGTACAGAATCGTTCATACATTCAGTTCGTAAAAGCGGAGCCATAGTTCAGTGATCTAGACCGTTTATATGACTGAAGCCCGTTACAACCAACAAAGAGTGGGGCCATGCTTCATTTCGGTGCATGGACCACGGAAGACCATGCAGAGTGAGTCTCCTCGATTAAGTGGTTTGGATTACTGAACCGTTGGGCCGACTCATGTTTTCTGAAATCACCTAAACAAACCGGAGCAGTGAATAGTGATGATGGGTCAGCAGCACAGAATCTGATGGGCCGTTCTACTCTATTAAAGACCTGAACCTCATTCAATTTATAGGTCACAGTCTCTTCAACACAACAATATCAATATAAAGAATCTGAATCCTCCACTTGCCACAAACAAAAATCTTTATTTATTGCAAGTTGGTTGACACACATTATCACACACTGTATTTAATACAACAGTGCTGCCGACATTGCCAGTAATAGTGCAGCCCAATTATAATGAAAAAAACAAGAAAAATTCTAATATATATATATATATATATATATATATATATATATATATAGAAAAAGAAGGAAATACGAGGTTTCCTCTCGGTACGTTTACTCGATTCACACCAATCCATACCAATCTATTTTCCTTAAAGAAGAGAAAAAGGAAAGAAGAAAAAACACACATGAAAAATCAACTTTCGATACAATGATTGCTCTCTTTCTTACTCTCTCTCTTTCACACACTCACTCAAAGATAAAATATATATTACTTCAAATGAACTAAAGTTTACATAAAAACACTATATGATTAGGCCTTTATAGAACCTAAGAGCAATATTAAATTAATGAACTTTATTTATCAGGACGCACTGGTGGCCTCAACTGATACACAGTCCTTGACTGTCGAGTGGGCCATGGCTGAAATGATGCAGCATCCAGGGGTCATGAGAAAGATTCAGGTGGAATTAGAGAAAGTGGTGGGCACAAATAACACAGTAGAAGAGTCCCATTTGCCTAAACTCTGTTACTTAGAAGCAGTCTTGAAGGAAGTCTTACGTGTGCATCCGGTAGCCCCCTTCTTACTTCCCCGTTGTCCAAGCCAATCGTGCACCATCAGTGGTTATACGGTCCCCAAAGGGACCCAAGTCATCATCAACGCATGGGCTATACACATGGACCCTGAGACTTGGGTGGACCCTTTAGAGTTTCGGCCCGAGAGGTTCCTGAACCCCACCCGCAAATGGGATTACAGTGGCAATGATTTCTGTTATATACCGTTTGGGTCTGGGAGGAGGATATGTGTGGGGATAGCTTTAGCAGAGAAGACAATGATGCACGTGCTAGCTTCGCTGCTGCACTCATTCGAGTGGCGATTGCCAGAGGGTACAAAGCTCGATCTTGCAGACAAATTCGGGCTCGTTCTAAATAAGGCGATGCCGCTCGTTGCTGTCCCCACTCCAAGATTATCCAATCCAGACCTCTACTGTTAGGAAATAATAGAGGTTTGCCTGTCGTAGCCGTACATGTCCACATGCAGGTACTAGTATTGCCACGTGGAATTTGTATGAGATCTGATCTTTCCAGGTGAGCTATACTGTTTAGATCGTCTGGCCTAAAAATTAGGCCATTTCACACCTCAAGTGGGCCACAGCATATTAAAATGAATGAATTGTTAGACAAGAAAATTTTACTTTGTACTTTGTGGCCCTGCTGAAGAGTGAAATTGTCTGAATTTTTTAGTTAGAAGATTTAAGCATTACCTGGATGTTCATGGAAAGCTCATATCTCACACAGGTAGATTGTATTTACATGTGTAGTCGTGTAGTGACGTGTGTGGATCTACATGCGTCGTGGAGTTTGCAAATCTCATACTATTTTCACTAGATATAGTTTTACCTTATGTTTTAACGTGGTGATCTTGTTTCATGTATGTGCTGCTAAACTTGTACTTTGTCATTGTGTAATGTGTAATAAAAAGAAAAATGTGCTAGGTTGTGTTTTTTTTTTTTTTTTTTTTTTTTTTTCAAAAAAACCACCATTCATATATTCATTGGGGACATATAAAGCTCATTCGGGCCTAAGCCAGGTCGACAAAAAGATACCCCGGCGAAGGCCTATCGTAAAACAGAAACGATAATCTACTAACAAAAAAGGGGGCAATTCCAGATCGAGAGGGTTACCTCATCCGAATACTACCCAAACCAACCTTATCGAGAAAAATGGAACCTCTAACCTGATGAGGAAGCTCTAAGAGATGATCGAACCGAGCACAAGATTGAGAAGCGCTACCTAGACGAGCCAAGAAATCCGCCGGCGAGTTCCCTTCCCTTAGAACATGCACAAACTTGATTCGCCCCTACTCTTTAACTGATGAATCCTATGCAACCACATCTTCCATTTCCATCCCAGCGTTGCCATTCCGTTGAGCAAATCGATAACCAAGCTAGAGTTCGATTCTAAGATGATTTGGCTATAACCCCTTTGAATACCGAGAAGAAGACCATCATGCACCGCTCTCAATTCGGCAAAGGTATTTGTACCAACCCCATAACCGCCCGAAAAAGCATAGAGAAAGTTGCCTCTCTCCCCTCTGCAAATTCCACCCCCTCCCGAGTTGCCCGGATTGCCTCTCGCCGACCCATCAACATTTATTTTGACCCATCTGGGCGGTGGCCTCTCCCATTTGATCAATCCTGTCTGACCGCGTGAAGTATTGAAGCAAGAATTGACTACACCTACCGTAGTAGAAAATGACCTTCCTGACCTCGACCTGCATTCCTGGTCAGACGAGCTACATAGAAGTTCGACCCACCATCTGATTTTTGAAAGAACACGGACGGAAGACACTGGGGCATCCTCAAATACTGTCGCATTCCAAGCTTTCCAAATTTCCCATATAACAATACAAGGAATAATCATCTGATTCAACGATTTATCCCGCTTTGAACGGATCGCCGCCCACCACTGAAGAAGCCTTGCTTCGACCGAGGAAGCTGCCCCGACATTAATTCCATACCAACCACCTACCGCTTGCCATACCACCTGAGCTATATTGCTGTTACGAAGAGATGTAACGGAGTCTTAATGTCATGTGGATTGGAATCATCTACAGCACAGCAGACACATCTGGACGCTAAATGAACACCCCGGGATTGGACCGCGATGTCCACAGGGAGCGCGTTTTGCAGCACCTTCCAGAGAAGAAGGGAGATTTTGGGTGCAACTTAGCAGCATGCCACACCCATCTAGACCAGTTCCGACCCGGATTAGGAGCTCTGACCATCGCCCACGCTGATTTAACCGAAAAAACCCCTGAAACTGTGAGAGGCCAGAATGGCACGTCAGCGCCCTCAGAGGTACAATACCCTGCCTGAAAAACATGGTCAATGACACCCTGAGGGAGATAAAGGAAAGCCGCTGAGGGTGGAAGGGGACCACTAGGGCCAATCACCTGTCGCACCTGAACATCCAGTAATCCAACTGGCACTTCTGCCTCCACTAGCCGCTCGAGCGAACCGAGCCCAGTCCAATTCGACATCCAAAAGTTGCAGAGACCGACACCAATTTGCCATTGAGCTCGGGCTTCCACCAAAGGAAAGAGCTCCCTGATTCTCTTCCAGAGAGGGGAAGATGGACGCCTTGAAGGAGCCAAATGACCTGAAGACAAATCTTGGCGATACTTAGCTGTCATGAATGAGCTCCAAACGCTATCCTTCTGACCAAAAATAATAGACCAGGCCATTTTCAAACGAAAAGCTTTCATAATATCCGCGAGTTTTCGAAAGCCAATACCCCCCTCATCCTTTGGTGTGGCCAGCAGATTCCACTTCTTCCAATGACACTTTTGTTTCCCTTCTGACCAACCCCAGAAAAAATTAGCCATATATCTCTCAATTGATTTAAGCACCTGAGATGGAATATGGACAGCCGCCATTGAGTGAATAGGAATACTTGATAAGACGTGTTTCACCAGAACCACTCTCCCAGCCTGGGCTAAAATACGGGCCTTCCACCCATTAATACGCCCTACCATTCTATCAACCAATGGATTGAAAGCTAAAGCTTTGAGCCTACCATCCGCCATCGGAACTCCAGATAAGGGAAGGAAGTTGACGATTCTCCAAAACCGAGAATAGATTTGATCATGCTTACTCTCGCCCTTGCCAACTTTGATGTACAATAAAAGGAACTTTTTCTCAGATTTATGCTTTGGCCCGAGGATGATGGAAGGAATCCAAGAAATTTTTGAGCACTAGCAGCGAGGACTTACTCCCATTTGTGAAAATTAAAGTATCGTCTGCATATAGCAGATGTGTGACTGTAAGGCATCCTCTTCCCAACGCATATGGCCGACTGCCCCGAATATATAACAAGCTTTTGAGACCTCTACTAAGGACCTCAGCTGAAAGAATAAACAAGCTTGGAGAGATGGGATCCCCCTGCCGGAGACCCCTTGAGGATTTAAAAAAGCTCGCCATCTCACCATTTAAAAGAACTGAAAACCAACTGTTCGCCCAACACTTCTCTACCATCTCTATCCAAGACCTACTAAAACCAAACTTCTTCAGCACCTGCTTCAGAAAATCCCAGTTTACTCTGTCATATGCTTTATCCATGTCAAGCTTCAATATAATATTTCCCCCACGAACCGGCCTATTCAAATCCCTGAACAGCTCATGAGCTAAAGAAATATTTTCAGCTATTGAATGGCCTTGAACAAACGCCCCTTGTTCTGGCGATATAATCAAAGGCATAAGCTGGCTAAGTCTGGAAGCAAACAATCTTCGAAAAAATTTTATAAAGACAGTTACACAAGCTAATAGGCCGATAGTCGGAGAATCGCTTAGGAGAAGAAGATTTCAGGATTAGGCAAAGAAGCGTCACTGAGACTGACCTGGGGATCTTCCCTCCTTGGAAGATATAAGCAATTGCCTTATGGATATCCTGACCCACCACCTCCCAGCTAGATACATAGAAGCTGGCCAAAAAGCCATCTGGCCCAGCTGCACTATCTTTTGGTATGGACATAATTGTCGAGTGAACTTCCAACAACGTAGGAGGCTTCATCAGCATATCGTTATGAGCTTGAGAGATCGACTGAGGAATACACCGAAGAAGGTCCGGATCTATCTGACAAGAATCTACATGAAAAATCTGTTGAAAGTGGGCCACCGCTGCTGCCTTTAAATCTGCCTGGCTTTCTGCAATATCACCTGACTCCAATTCTACCTGACTTATATTTGCTCTCCTTAGCTTTCTGTAGCTGTTGCATGAAAAAACCAGATTTTTGTCCCCCTCCGCCAGCCAGTCCACCCTGGATTTCTGCTTCCAGAAGATTTCCTGCATAAGCTCTAAGGAGGCTAACCTGGCTGCATTGGAATTAAGTTGTTGCTGCAAGCTGACTAACTGATCAGCTGATCCGAGGATGCTTGGAGTTGGGCCTCCAACTCGACTGCGCAATTCTCCGCTAGCTTTAGCTGTTCGAAAATATTTCCAAACACCTCTTTATTCCAAATTTTAAGCTCCTGTTTCACTTGTTTTAGCTTGGAGAGCACATTATAGATTAAATGAGACGATTCCACCTTGTTCCAAGCTGACCTGATGACACTCAAAAACCCCCTCATGTTGGGTCCACATACGTTGAAAACGGAATGGTTTAGGCCCCCAGACAACACGAAAGGCAAGGAGAGGAGAAGTGGGGCATGGTCAGAATGAATACGGGGCAAATGGGAAACTTTAAAGAGATGGAATATCATAGACCAGCTTGCATTGATTAGAACTCAGTCTAACCTTGCCCAAACTCGAGCATTCCCTGATTGTTGTTACTCCAGGTGAACCGATTGCCAGAAAAACCTGCGTCTAACAAGTGTTGAGGGTCGAATATTGCATATCAGACCCCAGTTATTTCCTAGAGTTATGAATAGTACTGTTTAATGGTCTAATTTAGGTGTGTGTTGTGATGCAGGGCGTATTTACGAACTTGGACCAAAACAGGATGTTAATTACCTGGATTTAACACTCAGAATTCACCAAAGGTAAGGGACAGACCCCAGGGGACCAAGATCATCGAATTTGTACGCCGAAGATCCACGAAAATCGAGAAACTGAAGTTCAAACGGCCCGAAATTGATCCAGAATGCAAGATCACAGGGGTCCCACCATCCATTCGGTCCCAAAACTCATACATGAGATAGAGGCCATATATGAACCGTACATATTAAATTTCAGCCGTCGGATCCTCCTGGAAGTGGCCTAACGGGCAGATCAGCCCACAAAACTCTGATTTTGGGCCCACCTGATATCTGGATATTCTTAAAAACTGGTCTCAACGAGTTAAATGAACTGACAATATGAATGGACGGAGCGGATTTCTTACATACATCAAGTGGGACCCACATGTATACTGAGTGTACATAAGTGCACGTGCACCAGCCATGCACCCTTACAGCCAAAGTCGGTCAGCTAACGCTGACCGACTGCGTCTTCTCTGAATCCAAAAAAATGCAACAGCGTTTTCGCTGTCGTCCGCCGGTCCTCAGTGGAGCCCACTCGCCACCTACAGTGATGATCTGAACCGTCCATTGTATCAAGAGGGTGGGCGTGAACATCGCCTAGGTGGCGTAATCTCGGAAGATAATGGAGAGTGGATTTCAACTGTTAAAACGGATGATTAACGGTGGAACGAAAGAATCAATGGGCCACGAGGAATTCAATATGAAACCAGTCAATTCTTACTGGTTTTTCGCCAGCATTTCAGTAGATGGAGTGGATTCGCATAAAAAATACCACCGTGAATCCCACCAACATCACAGCGAGCTCACGCAAGCTCTGTTTCGCGTCCGAACTTGCGGAAGGAATTTGTGGGCCACCATCACGGCTGCAAGTGATAAATCGGGACCGTCCATTCGTTTTAGAAGGTCGAACCGACCGTACAGAAGGAGTTTCTCCAAACCCATGCACTCACACTCAGAAGAATCTCGATCAGATACAGTTCGGACGATAGAACACCATTCTCGATGGGCCACACCAAAAATAGAAGAAAAACAGTCACACCTTACCGTTTTTCCGTGCTGATCCCAGTGAACGGAGTGGATTTTCTAGTAGAGATCGTCTGTGGGAGCCACTAACACATCAGCATTGTCGCACGAGGAAGTTTTCAGAATCGCGTAAAAGACTCCGCACCTGTTCTCCTTTGCGGAAGAGGATTTCGCACCGAGCTCCCCACCACAGAACTTCCCTGCTATAAAAAAGAAAGAGAGAGAGGTGAGAAGGGATCATCCGAGGAGAGGTGGAAACAGGCAGCTGTGGACGCATTGAAGAGAAGCTCGGCTTGGACGTGAAGGCAGACAGAGTTTGTTTTTTGTTTTCTTTTTCTATTTCTTTTCTTTTCTTTTTCTATTTTTCTATGGATTCTATGGAGATTAGCCTATTCATGTCTGGCTAACCCCCTTAGCTAGGGCTAAGGGGTGAAGCTTGTAGAAGGATGGGAGATGTTCGTTTATGCCGTTAATCTAATTTTGATACATGAACTACCTTGATTATGGTTTGATTTATGGGAATATTTTTAGTTGTTAATGGGCTGTTGTGACTAAAATTACAATGGGTCTGTGATGGCTTTGAATATTTCTGTTTCCTTTTTATGGTTATGACGTCAGGAAGCCCTGTTGTTCACCATCGTCTCCTGGGCATGGTTGGTTGTCGGTACCCTTCCTAACTTTCATACATTGATTGGTTGGTAATTAGTTTAATTCTGTTATTTACTTTGTCTCCTGGGCATGGTTTGGTGATGGAATCCATTCTAATTCATATACCTTTCATCTCTTGCAAACTATATTAAGGCTAGTTCAGTTCGATTTTTATTGTTGCACCTTCATCTCCCTGATCTCTACAAGTGGATCCTCTGAATCCCTAGTTTCCTTACCTTTGAATTCTACAGTTTTAGATTAATTACTTCCATCATTATCCTTATACTCACTTGATTTAAATTACATCTTAGCCTAGTTCTAGCTCTGGTTAGTTTCAGAATATGTACAGGTTTCAGTCCCTGTGGATTCGACCTCGGTCTTACCAAATTTTTACTACATCACAACCCTATACTTGGGGAGTGAACAACAAGCCCGCTGAATTGATCGCATCAGCAAATTCAACGGAGGAGGCTCTATCCGTAGCCCTTCGACTTCTTCTTTCCGAGTCTGCCACTATTGCATTAAAGTCACCACATACTGCCCAAGGGCCCTGAACCGAGGAGGAGAGCAAGGTCAGGTCAGACCAGAGAGCTCTCCTCAAAACTCGAGCACATCTTGCATAAACAAAAGTTAGAGTTACATAAGAAGTACAATTTTGAAAAGAAACCACAATCGTCAAGCATTGATCAGATTTGCGACGATCGAGCAAGAAAGAAGAAGAAGAGACTTATAGAACAGCCAAATCTTGCCTCCCTCATCACAGTTGGAGACAGACGAATGAAATCCCAAAGCTAGGCCAGTCTTCATCTGTTTCTCATCACCTAACATCGGTTCTGACAAAGCCACTATCTAGGGGTCATGAGATTTGAGAAGCCTTTTAGCAGTCCGCAGAGTCCGATTGTTGCCTATTCCACGCACATTCCACACAATGATCTTAGTCATCAGTCACACAACCTGTAATTACGGCCCTTCTCTTTAACCGGCGAAGCCTTGATTCTCAGTTTCCTTTAGCATATAAAATCCTGTGTCGTCTTATCTTCTTTGGAGGTTTGTCGACATCGAATTCTATCTGTCCTTTCTGTATCCCCTGTTCATTCCAGTACTGATTCCGGATATCCCATTCCCTGACTTCCTCCTGGTCAGTTTCCTTCTCTTGTGCTAGGTTGTGTTCTTGCTTCATGTAAGTGGTGCTAAACTGGTACTTTATTATTATGTTGTTTGTAATTCATACTTGTACATTCGTATGTTATCCTGCACGAGCCTAAGGGTAAATGTGTTTAATGCCTTTAGAGACTCTGAGTCTCGCTTTTAGGACCCAGAGCAGGAACCATCAGTTAGTTCATGTTCAGGTGGAATTCATGTCAAATAAGGGCATTTACATGATTGGGCCACTTAATGTATGGGCATTTTCATACTAGGCTCAAATGGGATAGCCTATGGATATGCAAGGGTACATTTGAGGTGGGCAGCCCATGTGATGCAGGTGGCTAGGCGAGGCCCATGTGATGCGGGGCCCATGAGAGGGTTCAACCGATGCCTTAATCCATGGTATGTGAGGCATGGATCAACTATGAGATAAATGAATTGATTCACGTTCTATCAATTCGAGCTTTTAAAACAAGTTGCTAATTGTCCTATATCAAAGGGATATTAGAGTGGGAGGTCTCCGGAAGTGACTAATGCAAGAATATTTACACTAAATGGATGTTTCCTCATTATTTATAGTTGGACTGAAAATAATAAAAAAGAAAATTTTCAATGACTTGTCTTTTAATTGAATTAACTACACCCAACTTAGATCTAACATGGCTAGGCTACCCAAAACTAACGTAATTTCTCAATGGGTCCAATAAATTGGACTCACACACATTAAAATTGGGTTGGGTACATCAGGTAGCCGTTGACAACCCTAATTTCATGCAATTCAAAGTTAGGTTTTGGTAGTTAATTGACTAAGGAGTTCATTGTGACTCTGTCATCTCAGTAGCCAGCGTGCGCACCACCCATTGGTTCCCACATGCTGAGTTGTCTAAGATGGGAACAATCCAAAACATGGAATCTATGTTGTACAGGCTACTGAAGGAAACTTATACTAAATAGATAATTGTAATGAATTCTATTTGTAGTTGGATTGAAAATAATGAAAAGAAAATTTGAATGCGGCTTGTATTCAACTCTAAAATCGAAGGGTAAGATCATCCCTAAAGCATAGTTACAGGACAATAGCCTATTTATAATAATAATAAATTTAAATTATTATTTTTTAAAGCATATATAGTTCAAAAATCATCAAACAATCTCAGCATGTTTGCTCGAATGGGTGACAAAACATGTGGGTCATCAAAAAAGAGGCAAAACAAAACTAAATTATCATTGGATGACTCTTATGTCTACTCGGTGGATAACTCATTATGTTTGAGATTCTATCTCAAATCAAGATTGTATTGTTTTATACTGAGAGTTGGTTTCTAGGTCCTACTCGGTAAAATAAATAAATAAATAAAAATGAAAGATAAAGCACTTTATTAAAAATGAAAAGAGGAACAACAAGGCATCAATAAAGAAAACAAAGAAAAACAAAACCAAGGCACCAAGTAGGTAACCCGGCTACATCCCAATAAAATTATAGTCCTTGAGGAAGGGAACGCAAGAGGCCTATTCAATAACAAACGATATACCCTTCTAGAAATTCCTTCCACTGAATTACTTTTACTACTGATGCATCTCGCATTTCTTTATATCCAAATAGCCCACCAAATCACTAGAAGAGGCATTATTGAAGTCATTTGAAAGGTACCCCTAGATGAAAAACATCCAACCACTATGATAGAGGGGTCCAAGGCTAGACTCGCAATGGATCCTAGGTACCCAAATATCATCTTAAAACTGGATTCCAAGCCTTTTCAAAAAAACTTGCTTGGTGGATTGGATCCCTTTCCGCAAAGTCTACAATCTATAAAAAGTGGAATCCCTCATCCATGAATCTCAAATCAAACACACATAATTACTTTTGATAATTTTCTTCCAAAGTGCTTCCTCTTCATTGGCAAATCTCCGTAACCATTTGCTGAGTAATGCCTCATTTATAGATTTAAGGTCTTTAACGACAGCCGCTATCATGCCCCCATAAATCGGGTCTATGACTCGTACACTTACTTGAAGAAATTAATGACTCATACAGGTTCTAGCCGATTGTGAAGTAATTTTATTATTATTATTATTATAAGAAACCTGCATTTCATTGCAAAATGAAGCGTATACAAGATCATGGTGCTTCTCCAGGAAAAAAAAAAAAGGACCCAGGGAGGCCGATCATAGAAGCAGGAAAAAGAAAAGAAAGAAAAAAAGAAGAAAAAAGCTGCACAGCAGCTATTCACAGACGGAGCCAAAACAAGAAAAACTGCAGGCTGGGCGCTAGAAGCCATTATCCTAGGCAAGCCTCATTGCACCTAGATCCACCTTGTCCAAGAAGAGCAGACTTTGAACATGGGAAGAAAGATCCGAGAAGTTTCGAAATAGAGAGTTTAATTAGCTGTAACTCGCTACCCAGACGGGCCATCCTTTCAACCAGCGCGTTACCTTCCCTGCAGATATGGACAAATTTCACCTACCCTCTGAGCTTGAACCTCTCAATTCTAGCCGGCTAGTACTCCCATTTCTAAACCACCAGGTGGGAATCAGATTCCACCGCTGCTTTAGAGTAGCCCAAATTGAAACTGAATGAAAGCTCGTCAAAGATTGCCCAGACCACCGGGTGAAAAATTGAAGTAGCTAGTGGCAACTCCAAGTAAAATATAATACCCAATCCTTCAAATACACCAACGAAAGTCCTTTTTAAGGTACCCATAAGCATGATCTCAATTCAATGTTCACAGCCTTAGTGGATGGACAACGTGGACATATATCACGGTGGCCTCTGAAGTCACATATCAACCTAGCTTGGTAGGTTCTCGAACATTGACTACAAGAAATCCCACCTTTAGCGACGAAAATTTTTGTGGCCAATACACTGCGGCAACAAGTTATTATCAACGAAAAATTTCATTTGTTGCCAAAGGCAAGCTTCTTAGCGACGAAAATTTTCGTCGCCAAAAGTAACTTTTAGCGAAGAAAATTTTCATTGCTAAAAAATATTTGCAAAACTTTTTAGGGACGAATATTTTCGTCACTAAAAAATAAATTTTGAACTTTTAGCGACAAAAAGTTTTGTCGCTAAAAATATTTAAAAAACTATTTCGTCGCTTTGTCGTTGCTAAAAAATATTTGCACAACTTTCAGCTACGAAAATTTTTGTCGCTAAAAATAATTCCAAAACTTTTAGCTACGAAACTTTTTGTCGCTAAAAATATTTTGCACAACTTTTAGCGACAAAAAGTTTAAAAAATATTTACAAAACTTTTAGCTACGAAAATTTTCGTCGCTAAAAATAATTCCAAAAATATCTTTTTTTTAAAAAGTATTGCAGCACAAAATTCCTGATATACACCTGTTACAATATATTTCATCATATTCATCCTGATATACAACTGTTATATAATATATTTTATCATATTCACATTCACATCTATCTAAACTCAAACTAATAAATCCATCCAAACATAAACTACATTCATGAGAATAGGTTTTGGTTAAGGTTATAAGTTTAGGTTTAGGAAATCGGGTTCAGGTTTGGGATCGAGTTTAGGTTTGGGTTTTCAAGTTTAGGTTTAGGTTTAGGTTAGAGAGTTGAGATTAGGATTAGGTGTAGGTTTAGGTTTAGGGATTTAAGAATACGTTAAGGTTTAGGTTTAGGAAATCGGGTTCGGGCTATAGGTTTAGGCTTAGGTTAGGTTATAGGTTAAGGTTTAGGAAATTGAATTTAGGTTATAGGTTTAGGTTATAAGTTAAGGTTATAGGTTATAGGTTAAGTTTTAGGTTTAGGTTAAGGTTATATAGGTTTAGGTTTAGGTTATAGGTTTTGAGATTTGAGAATAGGTTTAGGTTAAGGTTATAAGTTTAGGTTTAGGAAAACGGGTTCGGGTTCAGGATCGGGTTTAGGTTTGGGTTTTCAAGTTTAGGTTTAGGTTTAGTTTAGGGAGTTGAGATTAGGATTAGGTGTAGGTTTAGGTTTAGGGATTTGAGAATACGTTAAGGTTTAAGGTTTAGGAAATCGGGTTCGGATTATAGGTTTAGATTTAGGTTAGGTTATAGGTTAAGGTTTAGGAAATTGAGTTTAGGTAATAGGTTATAGGTTTTGGGATTTAAGAATAGGTTTAGGTTAAGGTTATAAGTTTAGGTTTAGGAAATCGGGTTCGGGTTCAGGTTCAGGATCGGGTTTAGGTTTGGGTTTTCAAGTTTAGGCTTAGGTTTAGGTCAGAGAGTTGATATTAGAATTAGGTGTAGGTTTAGGTTTAGGGATTTGAGAATATGTTATAATTTAGGTTTAGGAAATCGGGTTCGGGTTATAGGTTTAGGTTTAGGTTATAGGTTAAGGTTTAGGAAATTGAGTTTAGGTTATAGGTTTAGGTTATAAGTTAAGGTTATAGGTTAAGGTTTATGTTATAGGTTAAGTTTTAGGTATAGGTCAAGGTTATATAGGTTTAGGTTATAGGTTTTGAGATTTGAGAATAGGTTTAGGTTAAGGTTATAAGTTTAGGTTTAAGAAATCGGGTTCGGGTTCGGGATTGGGTTTTCAAGTTTAGGTTTAGGTTTAGGTTAGGGAGTTGAGATTAGGATTAAGTGTAGGTTTAGGTTTAGGGATTTGAGAATACATTTAGGTTTTAGGTTTATGTTTATGTTATAGGCTATAGGTTAAGGTTTAGGTTTTAGGTTTAGGTTAAGGTTAGGTTATAGGTTCTAAGTTTAGGTTATAGGTTATAGGTTAAGGTTTTAGGTCATAGGTTTTGGTTTAGGTTAAGGTTTTTATAAGCTATATGTTTGGGGAATTGAGAATAAGTTAAGGTTTAGGTTTAGGAAATCGGGTTCGGGTTCGGGTTCGGGTTCGGGATCGGGTTTAGGTTTGGGTTTTCAAGTTTAAGGTTAGGTTAGGGAGTTGAGATTAGGATTAGGTGTAGGTTTAGGTTTAGGGATTTGATAATACATTTAGGTTATAGGTTTAAGTTTAGGTTTTAGGTTATAGGTTTAAGTTTAGGTTTAGGTTAAGGTTTAAGTTTAGGTTTAGGTTTAGGTTTAGATTATAAGCTATAGGTTTAGGGAATTGAGAATAGGTTAAGGTTTAAGTTTAGGAAATTGGGTTCAAGTTCGGGATCGGGTTTAAGTTTGGGTTTTCAAGTTTAGGTTTAGGTTTAGGTTAGGGAGTTGAGATTAGGATTAGGTGTAGGTTTAGGTTTAGGGATTTGAGAATATGTTAAGGTTTAGGTTTAGGAAATCGGGTTCGGGTTATAGGTTTAGGTTTAGGTTGAGTTATAGGTTAAGGTTAGGAAATTGAGTTTAGGTTATAGGTTTAGGTTATAGGTTAAGGTTTAGGTTTAGGTTGTAGGTTTTGGGATTTCAGAATAGGCTTAGGTTAAGGTTATAAGTTTAGGTTTAGGAAATCGGGTTCGAGATCGGGTTTAGGTTTGGGTTTTTAAGTTTAGGTTTAGGTTAGGGAGTTGAGATTAGGATTAGGTGTAGGTTTAGGTTTAGGAATTTGAGAATACATTTAGATTTTAGGTTTAGGTTTAGGTTTTAGGTTTTAGGTTAAGGTTAGGTTATAGGTTATAAGTTTAGGTTATAGGTTATAGGTTAAGGTTTTAGGTCATAGGTTTTGGTTTAGGTTTAGGTTTAGGTAAGGTTTAGGTTTAGGTTATAAGCTATAGGTTTAGGGAATTGAGAATAGGTTAAGGTTTAGGTTTAGGTTTAGGAAATTCGGGTTTAGGTTCAGGATCGGGTTTAGGTTTAGGTTTTCAAGTTTAGGTTTAGGTTATATGTTTAGGGAATTGAGAATAGGTTTAGGTTAAGGTTATAGGTTAAGGTTAAGGTTATAGGTTTAGGTTTAGGTTAAGGTTATAGGTTTAGGGAATTGAGAATAGGTTTAGGTTAAGGTTATAGGTTAAGGTTAAGGTTATAGGTTTAGGTTTAGGTTAAGGTTATAGGTTTAGGTTTAGGTTAGGTTATAGGCTTTTGGTTAAGGTTTAGGTTATAGTTATAGGTTTTAGGATTTGAGAATAGGTTTATGTTATAAGTATAGGTTTAGGTTAGGTTATAGGTTAAGGTTTGGGGCATTGAGTTTACGTTATAGGTTCAGGTTATAGGTTATAGGTTATAGGTTTAGGTTAAGGTTTAGGTTATAGGTTTAGGGATTTAAGAATAGGTTTAGGTTATAAGTATAGGTTTAGGTTAGGTTGTAGGTTAAAGTTTAAGGAATTGAGTTTAGATTATAGGTTATATGTTATAGGTTTAGGTTAAGGTTTAGGTTGTAGTTATAGGTTTTGGGATTTGAGAATAGTTTTAGGTTATAGGTTAAGGGTGTAGTCCTTGCAAATACAGATATAAACACGGCCTGCTCTAATTGGTCATGCCCTTCCAATGTTGTCCATAGGAAATTGACAACTTCCTCTTGGTCATAACAGCGGTTCCCACCTTCTAGGAACCCCCACTCAACATCCGGATAGGTCCGATGCACATCCGGGTCTGCTCCATTAATTTCAAGTAAATACATAAACACGGCCTGTCCAAATGGCCAGGCCCCTCCAATGCTGTTCATAGGAAATGGACAGTTTCGTCATAGTCATAATAGTGGTTCCCACCTTCCAGGAACCCCTGCTCATCCGGATAACTCTGACGCACATCCGAGTCTGCTCCATTAATTTCGAACAAATACATAAACACGGCCTATCCAAATGGTTAGGCCCCTTGAATGGTCATAACAGCGGTTCCCACCTTCCAGGGACCCCCATTTAACATCCGGATAGCTCTGACGCACATCCGGATACATAAATGGGTACAATTTCAAAGAACATTATTAGCAATGTTTCAAATGCATACCTCCCTTAGAAAGTCCTTCAGTTGATCCTCATAAAAGTCCTGATCTGTAAGAACCTTAACGACAACATCCTGCATTCCATGATTGAATAAATAAGAAGATGCATCACCTTTACTTTCAAGTCAAACAAAAATGGGACAGAGAATCATGTAAGAAACACGAAGAAAAATGTGGATTTCTTTGAATATGATAGAGAGATTGGTCCAGGAACTGAACCATAAATTACTCTCATCAGGTTAGTTATCAGAATAACATTTCTAGAGAAGTTCCCTGCATTAAACACTTGCCTATGTAATTCAATTGTCTTCAGTAAAATCAAATTACTATCTTAAAAGAAATGCACGCCACGCATGCGAAGCGTCATTTTCAAACCAAACTACACTCGCTATTTTCTAATCTCACGCGGCCACTTCATTCCCCCACTATCTCCCTCTATTTCCCCACTCTCACCTCTCTGTCTCTCTCTCTTAAAGCAAAAAAGAATAAGACGAAAAAAAAAAGGTCTTTTATGTTTTTTCAATCCATCTTCCATTTTCTTTTTAATAAGAAAATAATCCATATTTAATAATATTCCCATTTTTCTATTTTTCAAAAGAATGAGTTTGGACTCCGAAGGTGTCAGCTCCAACACTCGTACTTTCAGCCCAAACCTAACCAAGGACCCCAAAATTACCAAACTGCAATTGTGCGGGAACCCCCCAAATCTAGAAAAATCTAATGACTTGCAATCAACTATTGCACAGTATATGAAATGGGAAGCAAATAGTGAACCAAAATGTCCATGCTTATGTAGTAAACCAGAAAGATAAATTGAAAACTTTCCAACAATGTGCATTTTACCAGACTCAGGGAAATGTGAATGTTACGAATCACCTGCGAAAGGAATCCACAGTAATTTTATTATTTTTTTTTTTTTGTCAACGGTGTGGGTGTTAGTGAAATCCTCAAAAAAAAAAAAAAAAAAAAAAAAAAAAAAAAAAAAAAAAAAAAAAAAAAAACGAGTTCTTGCAATCATGCATATTTTACAGCTTTCCTGGGTCAGAATTGACTATTGTGCACATTTCGGCATTGTCATGAATGGAAAATCTAAAAGCAGTTTAGTCATATAGATGTTTTTTCTTCTTTCTTTGAAATTTTAATCATCAGAGTGATAGTAATTAGTGTGTTTGGATGCAAACTGACCAGCCTTGTGAGTCATGATTCACCTTAGAAGGCAAAAAAAAAAAAAATGGATTATACATAATTAGTAGTATGTTAATGATTTGTACTTACAGGACATATCCAAGCTGTCCATCGGGCAATAGCATTGGCACCATTGACATGCCAGCAGGAGTTGGTCCCCTACCATAGATCATAGGCTGCAAGATAATAATAATAATAATTATAATTATATATATATATATATATATATATATATATATATATATATATATATATATATATTAGAGAAGAGAGAGAGGAGAGAGAGAGAGAGAGAGAGAGTTAAGCTTACCATCATTGTCATGTTGAAACCGTCCTTGAATATGAGGGCGTCCCTTATTGATCTAAAATAGTCAAAGAGAATTATAATTAAAAGAAAGAAAGAAAAAAGAAAAGAAAAGAAGAAGACAAGCAATTAGACACTCAAATGCTACCAAAAAGAAAACATAAACTTATCTTTAACTCCCTCCCCCTGAAGTGACACCTACACCAACCTGCACAACGGAAACCAGATCAGTCCCAAATGTGTACTTAGCAATCAAGGAAGAAATGGGTTATACTGAAATTGCTATTAAATATAAAGAAATATATTATAACATAAACAATCAGAAACCAAAAATCACTAAAGTGGAATGGAACTCCCAATACACACAGATGATCATACATAACATAAGCATGAGCAAAAGAAACCTAGGGTGTGTTTGGATGTACAACTCAACAACCTAGACGGAAACTAGAGAAAGGAAAAAATTGTAATCAATTTTCTGAGCTAGCTTCACGTCGCATGCATTGGAATTCCAATTTGGAAGGAACACGTCTCTTGGCCATCATTTTTTATTAGACAAATTGCTGAAGTGCATGTATGAATGGATGTTCCATTTGAAATGGATTGCAAGAATTGAAGATAGAGAGTTGCAATTTGAGCATCCAAAGGACAGACCATGTAGAAAATTATTCAACCATGCATGTATGAATGGATGATCTGATTGCAATAGTTATTTTCTGGAAAGTGAAATTACCAATTTGTAATTATAGTATGCTGGTATGGGTTTAGGACTTTGGCTCCTAAGTGCAATCGCTATACTTTGAAGATGGACCTGAAATAACTAGAGTTTGAAATTTGAGGGTGAGTTACTCACTAGTGAATGCTAGGAAATGTAACCAGGATTTGGTTGTTTCATCTTTTTTAAACTGAAAATTTTCAATTCAATTTAGTTGCTCATCCAATACAACCCAAAATATATTATGTTTTTTTGTAAAAGCTAACATGTAGATGAAGAATTGGCTAATGGAAATAACTAGAAAAGGATGACAATTTCAACTAGGATTTGGCTATTTGTGATTGATCTGAAACTCAGTATGAATCAGAGTGGTAGACTCGTCAGGAGGGCCAAACATTTCGCATCGAATGTTGGACTATTGGCCATTCTTTTTCAACTGCCCATTTGTTTTGCATGCAGTGGCTCACATATGAGATAATTGGCTTGATTCTTAGGCTGGACAGATTGACAATTGGGCCTACTAGATGAAATTTTGGATCTTATTGTCAACAAAGATTTAATGCCCAACAGCTAATGGTGTTAGTAATTGGTTTCATGTGATTCAAAGTGACTGAAAGAAATAAGTTCACAAAATGTTATATAAACTAGAAATCAACATTTGGTCTTTGGGAAATAAGTCACAAAAGTTCACAAAATGTTATCCAACAGCCACTCCAGAATCGTATCATTTTGCCTTTTTTGTTTCTTTTTTTGATATCCTCATTTGAAACTGTTACTTGGTATTTCTTTGCAGATTTTGTTGCTGTTTGGGCCATTGAATTCAAATTCCATTGTGCTGTTAGGGAAAAAGATTTTTTTTTTTTTTTTTTTTTTTAAAAAAAAAAAAAAGAAGAAGAAGAAGAAAAAGAGGTGTTGGTTTTCAAGTGGGTTGCTTATTCTGTGATTGCAGTGATGGGTTGCAGGTTTTGTGAAGTGATGCACATTAATGGTTTTTTCCCAATCAATGGTTACTTTTCTTTATTGCACTCATTTGTAAACTGAGTCATGTACTCATGTGAACTAGATTGCATTCTGTGATTGCAGTAGATCCTAATCTAATTTGTCAACTGATTCATAGACTAAACTCCAGACAAATCTGTGAATTGGAACTCATTTGTGAACTGAACTTGAACTGGAATGTGGACTATAACTTGAACTGAACATTTTGTTGAAGTCCATACCATTGGAATTTCTGTGAACTGAAATGCATTGCTAAATTCATTTCTATTGAACTAAATTTTTCCGATGGACTATGGATCAAGCTGAACTCAGTTGCAACTCTAACTGAGAACATGCATTTCTAAACTACAGAACTCTGCACATTCCTATGAACCATATGGAAACCCTAATATCATGTGCTAGTATTTTTGACCAGGTTGTTGTTTCCATCCGTTGAGCCATATGGAAACCCTAATATCATATGCAAAAAAAAAAAAAAAAACCCTCAAATTTCTCTAGAAAAAAGCTTCATATCTCAAAAACAGAAGCAGAAAATGGCATGAAACCCTAATATCTTCAAATAAATCACATACAAATAAGAAAAATAAATTCAAAACTCAAATATTTCAAGAAGAGAGACGGATTCAAGAAGAAAATATCCAGAAAACTCAAACTTGAAACAGAGATCTCAACATCCAACGAAGAAAATAGAAACTATCAAAGATCGTAGACTTACAGTTAAAAATCAAAGAGAAAATCGATCTCCGAAGAAGAGAAATCCGATGGCGCGGCAGATCTGAGAGAGAGAGAGAGAGAGAGAGAGAGAGGAGAGAGAGAGAGAGAGAGAGAGAGAGAGAGAGGTCAGACGTCAGAAGGAGGGCGACACACGCTCCTCCAGGCTAGGGGTGACTGAGATCGGGACGAGAGAGAGAGAGAGAGAGAGAGAGAGAGGGATTGGGCGTGGCTCTGTTTTGAGCGCGTGCCCAATTTTGGGCAGTTTCATCAGGGTGCTCTGTGAGCCCTACCATGATGTATATGTTTCATCCATTCCATTCATCCATTTTTAAAGATTATTTTAGAGCTTTATGCCCAAAATTAGAGGGATATAAATCTCAGGTGGTCCACACCACATGAGAACAATAGTGATTGGATATCCACCATTAAAATCCTCCTAAGGCCCACTGTACCGTTTATTTGACATCCAATCTGTTGATTTGGTCATACAGGACCAGATGAAGGGAAAGAACAAAAATCAGCTTGATCCAAAACTTTTATGGCTATCAAAATGTTTTTAATGGTCTACGCTCATTCAACACTGTTTCCTGTAATGTGGTCCACTTGAGATTTGGATATATCTCATTTTTGGTCTCATTTTTGGTCTCATATTGTAAAATTATCTGTAAAAATATATGAACGGTATGGATGAAACACATACATCATGGTGGGGGCCACAGAGCACCGACCACCAGCCATTGGCGGGTGTTAGGGGAGTAGCCAATTCGTTCCCAAGAATACTGAGTAAATCTTGTGGGGCCCACCATGATTTATTCATTTTATCCACTCCATCCATCCATAATTTTATTACATAAGCTCAAAAATGAAGCCTATAAAAATTTGAAGTGGACCACATCATAGGAAATAGTATAAACTGAACGCCTACCATTGAAAAATTTTGGTAGGCCACTGAAGTTTTGGATCAAGTTGATATTTTAGTTTTCCCTTCATCCATGTATTTGTGATCTATTGAATAGGTTGGATGACAAATAAAAATCATCGTAGGCCATTGGAAGATTTCAAAGGTGGAAATCATTATTCCCACTATTTCTTGTGGCATTATTCCATTTCTGGAGTTCTTGTTTGAAAAAGATATGAATGAAGAGAAAACGCAAACATCAGCTTGATGCAAAACTTCTATGGCCTGCAAGAATTTTTCAATGGTAGAGGTTCAATCACACTATTTCCTGTGGCGTGGTCCACTTGAGCTTTGGATATGCTTCCTTTTTGTTCTTTAGACCTCAAATTATCTCATAACATGGATGAACGGAGTGGATAAAATAAACAAATAACGGTGGACTCCACAGAGATTACTCAGTATGCTAAGGGTAATGAGTAACTCACCTAAATGTAGTAGAGAGAGGTTTCCTTAAAACATTTATAATCATATATTGGGCCTGCCTAAATGTGATTCACATCAAACACACTCATTATGTGTGTCCCACTTGGATGAGGGGCCAGACCAAGTTTCAACCGCATCCAAAACTCATGTGGGCCCCACTAAGTGCTTATATATTTTTTAGGATGTCTTCAATTAGTTTTAGATGGTATGGCCCACTTGAGTTTCGTTTACCGATGATTTTTGAGATATCTCATAACCTAAAGGGGACACATCAAATCCACGGTGTTGATGTTCAACACACATCATGATGGGGCCCACAAAATTTACTAACATCAATTCTTAGGTTCTCACGAGGTCAATAAGTTCACAATTTTGACCAGAATATTTGGCCCATTTTACATGTCTGGTCCATTCACTCTATTTTACTGATCATTACCTAGTTATTCGACCCGATCATGCTACATATGACAAAGATATTGGGCAAACAAGATTGATCAAGAATTTGAGTGAATTTTGATTTAAACATCTGAAGTTATTTACTCTTCAATCTGGACCGATCAGATTGCCCAAAAATAGTTAAAGGTTGTTCATAATATCAAAAATATATAAATGAATAGAAAACACAAACATCAGCTTGATCCAAAACTTCTATGGCCTCCAAGAAGTTTTAAATTGTAGAGGTTCAATCACACTATTTCCTGTGGTGTGGTCCACTTGAGCTTTGGATATGCTTCCTTTTTGTTTTTTAGACCTCAAATTATCTGTTAACATGGATGAATGGAGTGGATAAAATAAATAAATAATGGTGGACCCCACAAAGTTTACTCTGGTAAAGGTAACGAGTAACTCAAATGTAGTGGAGAAAGGTTTCCTTAAAACATTCATAATCATATGTTGGGGTTGCCTAAATGTGATTCACATATCCAACCCACTCATTATGTGTGTCCCACTTGGATGAGGGGTCAAACCAAGTTTCAACCACATCCAAAACTCATGTGGGCCCCACCAAGTGCTTTTATATTTTTAGGATGTCTTCACATAGTTTTAAATGGTATGGCCCACTTGAGTTTCGTTTACTGATGATTTTTGAGATATCTCATAACCTAAAGGGGACACATCAAATCCACGATGTTGATGTTCGACACACATCATGATGGGGCCCACAAAACTTACTAACATCAATTCTTAGGTTCTCAAGAGGTCAGTAAGTTGGGTCACAATTTTAACCAGAATATTTGGCCCATTTTACATGTCTGGTCTATTCACTTTATTTTACTGATCAATACTCTCAATTTGACTAGTTACTCCCCTCAATCAAGCTACATATGAAAAAGATATTAGGCATATAAGACTGATCAACAATTTCAGTGAAATTTGATTTAAACATCTGAAGTTATTTACTCTTCAACTTGAACTGATTAGATTGTCGGAAAACGATTAAAGGTTTAATTAGTGGATGTGCCTAATAATTTATTAATTTTATCGTTCACAAATGAATTTAACATTTTTTTTTCAAAATGTATATTTATTTTACTCTTTTAACTAAATATCATTTTATTATAAAATATTTCAAAAATATTTAAAATACAAATTTTGAATTTTTATTTTTAAAATCTCAAAAATTATCTCATATTTTAATTTTTTCTCAAAAATTTCAAAATGCTGATTTTTTTCTTCAAAAGCATTATTTTGTTCTCAAAATTTTTCTTAAACATAATTAAAATTTCTAAACTTTTCAATATTGTTTTTCATGTGATATTACAAATCATTTAAATATTACCTTTTAATTATATATATAAAAAATTTCCATTCATATGATATAAAAACTATATATATAAACACATTTTTTCCGACAAATATTTTTATAAATTAAAACATTTTTACATTATTATCGACGAAAAAACAGTTGTAGCAAGCGAAAATTAAACACCCTTTAGCTACGACAATTTTCGTTGCTAAAGGTGCCTTTTTAGCTAAAACACCCTTTAGCTACGAAAATTTTTGTCGCTATAGGTGCATTTTAGCTACGAAAATTATTTCGTTGCTAAAAGCTACCCTTTAGCTACGAAAATTTTCGTCACTAAAGGTGCCTTTTAGTGACAAAACACCCTTTAGCTACAAAAAGTTTCGTCACTAAAGGTCCATTTTAGCTACGAAAAACATTTCGTCGCTAAAAGGAGCCTTTTCGAATTTTTTTTGAGCCTTTAGCGACGAAGATGTTCGTCGTTAAAAGCCTCATGCATGTTTTTTAGCTACAAAAATTTTCGTAGCTAAAAGTAACTCTTTGGATTTTTTTCAAAAATTGTTTAAAGCCTTTAGTGACGAAACTTTTTGTCGCTAAAAGTCTTATCCACATTTTTTTAGTTACGAAAATTTCGTAGCTAAAAGTAACCTTTTGGATTTTTTTCAAAAATTGTTTACAGCCTTTAGTGACGAAAATATTCATCCACGTTTTTTAGCTACAAAACGTTTCGTAGCTAAATGTAAATATTGTTTAGAGTCATTAGCGACGAAAATTTCCGTCACTAAAAGGCTCATCCACGTTTTTTAGCTACGAAAAGTTTCGTAGCTAAAAGTAACCATTTGGATTATTTTTTTCAAAAATTGTTTAGAGACTTTAGAAACGAAACTTTTCGCCGCTAAAAGCCCCATGCACGTTTTTTAACTACGAATAAAAGTAACCCTTCCGATATGTTTCAAAAATTGTTTACAGCCTTTAGCAACTAAAGTTTCGTCGCTAAAAGTCTATCTACTGTTTTTAGCTATGAAACTTTTCGTAGCTAAAAGTAAACCTTTCGATTTTTTTCAAAAATTGTTTGCAGCCTTTAGCGACGAAATTTTCGTCGCTAAAAGTGACTTTTAGCTACGAATTTAAATTTTGTCGCTAAAAGTAAACTACTTTTAGCGACGAAATTATAAATTCGTAGCTAAAAGTCACTTTTAGCGATGAAAAAAAGTTTCGTCGCTAAAAACCCTCTTTCTTGTAGTGATTATGGTGCAATGTAACGTTCATTTGCCATCTAGCCTTTTGATAATGTCGCAACGATGAATGGAAAACACAAATATCAGCTTAACATAAAATCTTTTAACCTCTTGAAGTTTTTAATGGTGGGAGTTCAATCATCACTCTGTCCTAAGATGTTTCGTGCGGTTTTGGGAATCGTTCATCGTTCGCTCGATAGTCCATTCAGTGAGGTTTTTTTGTATTCTTTCGTGATATGATAGGTTACTCCATGTCCTTTTTTTCCTGGGGGTTACCCGAAAGCAAGTTTTATAATTATTTTCTCATTTATGGAAATAGCCTTTTTGAAAAAAAAAAAAATTAGAAAAGAAAAAGATGTGGTTCACTTGAAATTTGGATCTACTTCAATTTTGGGCTCATGCCCTAATATGAGCCGGCAAAAGGGATGAACGGTATGAAAATAAGATACATACATCACAGTGGGCCTCACATCCATGGATCCACGGTGGTTCCCGGATCCACTGAATCCACTTCCACCCCGCGCGTGTCGCATGTCTCTCAGATCTCATGGCGTGAGAAATACATAACAAAAACAAAGCAACATGTTTTTCACCACTTGGATGTATTTGATACTCTAACAGATGACACCGTAAGATACTTAGCCACTTTTTTTTGATTTTTTATTTTTTAAAAAAAGAGAAATTTACCACTATACGACCCATTTATGGCTCATTTACTCACTTAAGCCCAATCCTTTTTACCTTACCAGAATAAGCCCCAACTGTACGAACGACTTGCCAAAGGTCGAAAATGCCCCCTGCTTTTACCTTCAAGCGGATTAGCTGGTGCTCGTAGACGAGCGCTAACGCTCCTCAAACTCCGAGTTATACAAACGGTTCAAAAGAGATCAACGTTACATGGGCCCCACAGTTATGTATTTATTATATCCACAATGTTCATCCATATTCCAAGATCATTTCGGAGCATTATCCAAGAAAAAAAATCATATCCAAAGATCAATTGGACCACACCACAAAGAGCAGTAGGAAAATTGATTTTCACCGTTAAAAATTTTGTAGGGCCCACCATAACATTTATTTTCCATCCAATCTATTCATAAGGTCACAAAGGCCTGGATGAAGAGGAAAAACAAATTTCATAATGATCCAAAACTTCTGTAACCCCTAAAAGGGTTTCAATGGTAGACATTCAATTCCCCACTGCCTTTTACAGTGTGGTTAGATCTGTCTTATTTTTCGTCTCAAGCCTTAATATGAGTTCGCCAAATAGATAAACGGTTTGGATATAACACAGACCTCATGATGGACCCACAAATGCAACGAGGATTCCACATTAAAAAATAAATAAATAAATAAATAAACAACAAGCTGCCGCAGCAGGCAGCCTGGTTTTTTTTTTATTATTATTATTATTTTTTACAACGAGAAAATTTTCCCCCTTATTTTTTTCTCTAATACATAATTATGTAAATATATATAAGTATATAAAAATATTTTTCTATCTTTTAATTCATTTCTTTCTCTATTCATTTAACAAGCATATCTCCTAAACTAGAATGAGTTAATTAACGTACCACATATGATTTTGGGGTAGGAGAAGCTAATTTAGCCAACCAACGTAGTTATTTTCCAAGTCATTCACTTCGCGGTCAATTTCAATCAGTTCGCGGTCAATTTGATTCATTTCATTAAGTTCGTGGTCAATTTCATTCACTTCACAATTTCAATTAGTTCACGATAAATTTCATTAACTTCGTGATCAATTCCATGCATTTCGAGATGAATTTCGGTGAATTCCCTTCATTTCACGGTCAATTTCATGCATTTCACGGTCAATCCCCATCACTTCACGGTCAATTCCATGCATTTCACGGTCAATTTCCTTCACTTCACGGTTAATTCCATGCATTTCACGGTCAATTCCCTTCATTTCACAGTCAATTCCATGCATTTCACGGTCAATACCGGTGATTCTGCTTCACTTCACGGTCAATTTCATGCATTTCTAAGGTTAATTCCCTTTACTCACGGTCAATTCAATGCATTTCACGGTCAATTCCCTTCACTTCATGGTCAATTCCATGCATTTCACGGTTAATTCCAGTAATGTAATGCCCTGATTTCTAAAACCCGAGTACGATGCTCATTTTCAGAAATCCGGGAGTTTATAAATCAGAGAACCAGCGGAATGTAAACTCAGAGTGCGATAGCAAAAAGAAGCATATATAATCATGTGAACCCAAATATTTAGACCACCCAGCTGGGGGGTCTTAGTTACAAAATTCCAAAAGTTTCCAAAATACTAATCCACTTAAAATAAAATATAGAACTACTGATTAATTCCGAAATACGCCGCTGCTTCTTGTTGCGGCTCATCATCATAGTACTCTCACTCGGACTCCACAGTCGCACCATTAAGGCCAGCACACTACAAGAAACAGCGTTTTTAGCGACGAAATTTTTACCGACGAAAAAAACTTCGTTGGTAAAAGTAATGTTTTACTGACGAAATTTTTTTTCGTCAAAAAAACAACACTTTTACAGATGAAAATTTTTTTTCGTCGGGAATAAACTTTTAACCGACGAAAATTTTCGTCGGTAAAAGTAATTTTCCCACTAAGAGTTTTACTGACAAATATTTTTATCGGTAAAAAGCAGAGAACCACTTTTAGCGACGAAAATTTTCATCGCTAAAGGGTGTTTTGAATATTTGAAAAAACAAAAAAAAAAATTTGAAAAGTTTCCTTTTACTGACGAAATTAATTTTGTAGCTAAAAGCCACCTTTAGCGACAAAAATTTTCATCACTAAAGGTGTTTTGAATTTTTGAAAAAATAAAAAAGTCGAGAAGTTTCCTTTTACCGATGAAATTAATTTCGTAGCTAAAAGCCACCTTTAGCGATGAAAATTTTCATCGCTAAAAGGTGTTTTGAAGTTTTGAAAAAATTTTTAAAAAAAAAGTCGAGAAGTTTCCTTTTACTGACAAAATTAATTTCGTAGCTAAAAGCCACTTTTAACGACGAAAATTTTCGTCACTAAAGGGTGTTTTGAACTTTTGAAAAAATGAAAAAGTCGAGAAGTTTCCTTTTACTGATGAAATTAATTTCGACGAAAATTTTCATCGCTAAAGGGTGTTTTGAACTTTTGAAAAACCAAAAAAAGTCGAGAAGTTTCCTTTTACTGATGAAATTAATTTCGTAGCTAAAAGCCACCTTTAGCGACGAAAATTGTCGTCGCTAAAGGGTGTTTTGAACTTTTGAAAAACCAAAAAAGTTAAGAAGTTTCCTTTTACCGACAAAATTAATTTCATAGCTAAAAGCCACCTTTAGCAATGAAAATTGTTGTCACTAAAGGGTGTTTTGAACTTTTGAAAAATCAAAAAAGTCGAGAAGTTTCCTTTTACCAAAGAAATTAATTTCGTAGCTAAAAGCCACCTTTAGCGATGAAAATTGTTGTCGCTAAAGGGTGTTTTGAACTTTTGAAAAACTAAAAAATTAGAGAAGTTTCCTTTTACCGACGAAATTAATTTCGTAGCTAAAAGCCACCTTTAGCGACAAAAATTTTCATTGCTAAAGGGTGTTTTGAACTTTTGGAAAACCAAAAAAGTTGAGAAGTTTCCTTTTACTGACGAAATTAATTTCGGAGCTAAAAGCCACCTTTAGCGACGAAAATTTCCGTCGCTAAAGGGTGTTTTGAATTTCTAACATAGCAAATTTTCACGTTGTCTTGGAAATGTTCGCGATAAGACTTTTACCGACGAAAATATTCGTCGGTGTTTTTTCTAAATCTTTTTCCCGATGGCTGAAAACCGTCGGTAATAATGTAATAATGTTTTAATTTTTAAAAATTTTTGTTGGTAAAAATGTGTGTGTGTGTGTGTGTGTGTGTGTGTGTGTGTGTGTATATTATATATATATATATATATATAATATATATATATATATCTATATTATATATAGTTTTTATATCATATGAATGGAAATTTTTGTATATATAATTGAAAGGTAATATTTAAATGATTTGTAATATCACATGAAAAAGAATATTGAAAATTTATAAATTTTAACTATGTTTAAGAAAAATTTTGAGAACAAAATAATGCTTTTGAAGAAAAAAAATCGGCATTTTGAAATTTTTGAGAAATTTTTTGAGATTTTGAATTTAAAAATTCAAAATTTGTATTTTAAATATATTTGAAATATTTTATAATAAAAATGATATTTAGTTAAAAGAGTAAAAAAATATATATATACATTTTGAAAAAAAAAATGTTAAATTTATTTGTGAAAAATAAAATTACTAAATTATTAGGCACATCCACTAATTGTACCTTTAATCGTTTTTGGATAATCTAATCAGTTTAAATTGAAGAGTAAATAACTTCAGATGTTTAAATCAAATTTCATTGAAATTGTTGATCAATTTTGTATGCCCAATATCTTTCTCATATGTAGCCTGATTAAGGCAGTAACTAGTCAAATTGAGAGTATTGATCAGTAAAATAGAGTGCGAATGGACCAGACATGTAAAATGGGCCAAATATTCTGGTTAAAATTGTGACCCAACTTCCTGACCTCGTGAGATCCTAAGAATTGATGTTAGCAAGTTTTGTGGGCTCCATCATGATGTGTGTCGAACATCAACACTGTGGATTTGATGTGTCCCCTTTAGGTTATGAGATATTTCAAAAATCATTGGTAAACGAAACTCAAGTGGGCCATACCATTTAAAACTATGTGAAGACATCCTAAAAAATATAAAAGCACTTGGTGGGGCCCACATGAGTTTTGGATGTGGTTGAAACTTGGTCTGACCCCTCATCCAAGTGGGACACACATAATGAGTGGGTCGGATATGTGAATCACATTTAAGCAGGCCCAATATATGATTATGAATATTTTAAGGAAACCCCTCTTCACTACATTTAGGTGAGTTCCTCGGTACCCTTATTAGCATACTGATTAAACTCCGTGGGGTCCACCATTATTTATTTAATTCATCCACTCCGTTCATCCATGTTAACAAATAACTTGAGGTCTAAAGAACAAAAAGAAAGCATATCCAAAGCTCAAGTGGACCACACCATAGGAAATAGTGTGATTGAACCTCTACCATTGAAAATTTCTTGGAGGCCATAGAAGTTTTGGGTAGAGCAAATATTTGTGTTTTCTCTTCATTCACATCTTTTTGATATTATGCACAAGTTGGATGACAAATAAACATTATTGTGGGTCCAAGGAAGGTATCAACCTAAAAATCATTATTCCACACGGTTTGGTGTGGCATTGTCCACTTGAGCTTTGGATTTACCGAAAATTTAGGATCAACCCACACCGTTCATCCATTTTTCAAGATCATTTTAGAGAATTATCCAAAAAAATGAATCATATACAAAGATTAAATGGAACCACACCACAAATACCAGCGGGGTGATGATTTTCACCGTTAAAAAACCATAGGGCCCGCCATGATGTTTATTTTCCATTCAATCTATTCATAAGGTCGCAAAGACGATGAAGAGGAAAAACAAATTTCATATTGATCCAAAACTTCCGTGACCCCCAAAAGGGTTTCAATGGTAGACGTTCAATCCCCTACATGCTTTTGATGGTGTCGTCCAGTTGATGGTTAGATCTGTCTTATTTTTTGTCTCAAGCCTTATGACGAGCTCGCCACATGGATGGACGGTTTAGATATAACACATACCTCATGATAGGACCCACAAAACTTGCTGACGTCACCAAGCCCCCTCTCTCTGGGAGACGGATTGGCTACTCCCCCTGACACCAGCCCCGTGGCTAGTAGTCGGTGCTCTGTGGGCCCCATTATGATGTATTTGTTTCATCCATTCCGTTCATCCATTTTTACAGATCATTTTATAAATGGATGAAAGACAAATATAGGGATATAAATCTCAGGTGGACCACACCATAGGAAAACAATAATGATTGGATATCCACCATTAAAATCTTCCTAAGGTCCACTGTACTGTTTATTTGGCATCCAATCTGTTGATTGGGTCATAAAGACCCAGATGAAGAAAAAAATAAATGTCAGCTTGATCCAAAACTTTTATGGCCCCAAAACGTTTTTAATGGTCACCGTCCATTCAACACTGTTTCCTGTAATGTGGTCCACTTGAGATTTCGATATATCTCATTTTTTCTCTCATAACGTAAAATGATCTATAAAAATGGATGGACGGCATGGATGAAACACATACATCATGGTGGGACCCACGAAGCACCGACCATCAGCCATTGGCTGGTGTCAGGGGGTAGCTAATTCGTCTTCCTATCTGCAGATTGGCTACTGACAAGTTGAGTAGGGAGACTGCGACTAAGTGACGTTACCAAGTTCTGTGGGCCCACCATGATGTATGTTTTGTATCCACGCCGTCCATCCATCTGGAGAGATCAATTTAGGGTAAGATCCAAAGAACGAGTCACATCTAAAGCTCCAGTGGACCCCACCAGAGAAAACAGTGGCGAGAGTGACACCACCATTAAAAACTTCTAATGAGAACCCGTCTCTCATCCGCCTCTCTCCCTCTCTCTCTGCGCCTCTCCCTCCTCCCTCCATCTCTCTTCTCTCTCTCTCTGCGCCTCCCCCTCTCTCTCTCTACGCCTCCCCCTCTCCCTCTCCCTCCATCTCTCCTCCCTCTCTCTCTGCGCCTCTCCCTCTCCCTCTTCGGTCACCTCTCTCTATCTCTTTGTTTGATCTAAAGATGGGAGACAAAACCTAACCCTATCACAACCACACGCCACCATGAAATCTAGTCACCGGATTCTATCCAGAGACGAGAAATCCAGCCCACAATCATTGAATCCAAGTATCTGGTTTGAGATCTTTTGGGTTCTTCTTGTGCGTTGGTGCATTTTCCCTGTTTTGGATTTTTATTTTTATTTTTTGTACAATTATGGAATGAAGTAATTGAAAATCTTATACAGAGATTCATTGGGATTTAAACAGAATACCCATTTTAGATTAATACTCCTTATTTTTCCAACCAAGCTCTAACCATTTTTTTTCATTTGTTTCATGTAGGTGTTGGAGATTAATGCTAATCCTCACAGATACTTGCGAAATCTTGTTCGATTTCAGCCATAAATCAGCCAAAATCATCTACAAATGCATCAAAACAAGTTGTTGAAAATCTGAAGTCGCAGGTGAGAAACGTTTGTGACAATTTTCTATGTATTTTTATTTTTTATTAATGTAAATTTTCCTTTACTTTCTATGTATTAATGTCAATTTCCAAATTTGAGGAATTCAGGGTAGAGAATGGCTTTCAGGTTTTTTGTTTTTTTTTTAAATGGGATTTGAGGCTTTTGAATTGTGATGCATATCAAATGTTTGAAGAAATTCCAAAGGAGACATGCATACCAAATGTTTGACTGATTACATGTCTTTGCCATTTACCAAAAATGTAAGTTTCACTATCTAGAGGCAAGCATTCATTTGGAATATTTTCTCATAGATTTAATTGTGGACACTTGTTTCTTATTAAGAGAAAATATCAGGTTTATAGGCCATCTACCATCATTCAGCGTCTTTCCAGGTGATTAACGAAACTCTACGGATGACGAATATTATCAATGGGGTATGGAGAAAAGATTAAAGGTATTTGTGATGGTTTAAAAGCTTCAGTGATGCAATGTATATCATTGGTTGCATATGAATAAGTGTGTTACTGAGCCTGCCTAAATCTGAAAGAAGTCATAAAATTTTAATGATACTTCAGAGATGCAATGTATATCATTGGTGTCTGCATATGTAGACGCCTGGTTTTTTGTTGTTCCTTCACATGGGTAAGGTTCCTTGTTTTTTTGATTTTTTATTTTTTTTTCGTTGCATCTTCACAGCACTAAGGTTCCATGTTTGTTTGGTTAGAGTACCCAAGAGACAACAAAGTATATGCAAAAAAATGCTCTGCATTTGCTCCCTCCATATGCTCGTAGGTGTCTTATGCTTGCATCATCTGAAGTTTCTACTTAAATTTTGATGCAATCAGTTGTTTGCGTTGCTGTAATACTTATATGACATGGCCGGCATAGTCGATCGTCCTAGTTGGGTTAGCATATGAAGATGGAAGATGCTCCGTAAGATGTCTTTGTTGCGCAAGTCTTGTCTTAACTTTGGAGTTGTGTTTGGATGCTCGGTTGAAATTATTTGCAATAGCTCAATTCAGCAACAAGGACAAATGTAGGGCTAACCCATTCAACAATTGTCCACCAATCCAATGGTCAGATAATCAAATAAGCATAATTTTTGCTACATGATACATTTAGACTGGGATCCATAATCTGGACAGTTCACTTTGAAATTGTTTGTATGCCAACTATGGATTTTTAAAGTAATTTCTGGTGCCTGTGTATAATATATTGAACTCTGCAGAATATCAACGTTCTTCTCTTGATTTCATGCTTTAATTTGAGAGGATCCGAGTTGTTCATATGCCAGGATCCATAGTGTGTTGTGGACCATGCTCCAAATGTCTCCTCGATGAGACAATCCTAAACCTTTGAGTATGTGGCGTGCAAAGCATTAATTATCTACATTCATTGGAGGAAAGATAAGGATTGGATGGTTCAGATCTTCCTATCTAGGACATTTCACACAATGTTCAATCCATAGTGGGGGTTCATTCTTTCAAACTTCAATAGTTTGGATTACCTAATTGTACAACCTGCTTATACAATGCTAGCCTCCAATAATTCCTATTAAGTTTATGCCTTGAATTGTCTTTCATGTAATATCTGCGGTTTTCAACATGAGAGTTTATGATTTTAGCAAACACTTGTCTAAAGACACAACCACTGGGATTTGAGCCTCTTTGACCCTTATCCCATATCGGCATTAAAATTGTTGCATGGAACAACGTGTTATTATTAATTATAGTTGTAGTTCATTTTTGTTCGGCAAGTATGTGAAGATGAAATATATTTGCTAATTTTTGTTGCATGTCAATGTATTGCGGATTATTTTCTTCTTTATTCATTCAAGGTCCTTATCGTTCATGGATTCTGTTTTTCTTGACTCTTGAGGGTGTAAACAGAAATGTTGGCCATGTTAAATTACCAGAGCCACTATTTACAGACAGACAAAAACACCCTTTTAGATTTGTATACACCCATCAGTCATTCTTTGAATTGAAATAGCTACACATCCTTTTTAATTTGCATACATCCATTTTCCGTTTCAGAGTTCAAATACTGTTGTATGATTCTAATCCCAAAGATGAAAAATGGTGAAGAATTACTCTCTCAATCTTGACATTTGTGGGGATGTGGACTTGGTTCATCTCAACATTCTTTTGAAATGTAACCACCAAATCCTCGAAATGGACAGAGTTAAAATATATTACCTCCGGGTTTCCATTTCATTCCTTTGTTTTTATATATTTTTGTTTGGTTCATTGGAAATGGGTATATCAAATGTTAGATATGCTTGTTTCCTCTCTCTCTCTCTCTCTCTCTCTCTCTCTCTCTCTCTCTCTCTCTCTCTCTCTATATATATATATATATATATATATATATATATATATATATATATATCTCCATTCATTTTGTCAAAATTATTCAAACTTGGATCAGGGTCCGTACTACTGTGGTATTGGTGCCGATAAGGCATTTGGGCGCGACGTCGTTGATGCCCATTACAAGGCTTGCCTTTATGTAGGCATCAACATCAGTGGAATCAATGGCGAAGTCATGCCCGGACAGGTAAATATTGTTTCGCCTTTATGTTTTGTTCTGCTTTTTTTTTTTTTTTTTTTTTCTTTTTCGATGCATCATGGTGTTTGAATCTCATTTCTTATGCAGTGGGAGTATCAAGTCGGCCCTGCTATGAGTATCTTCGTAGGCGATGAGTTGTAGGTTTCTCGCTACATTTTGGAGGTATTCTTAAATGCATTGTTGATTCCGTTACATAATCATCTAAGCCTTATTCCAACTAATGGGTCTGCTGCATGAATCATTTTCTGCCATTCAACTCCAAGAGTGACAACTTCAGTTAGACCATAGGTCATCAAGCCTAGTTGATTCCATTATATGAAATATTTATGTATAAGGGTTGAATAATTATTAGTCGCTCGGTTGAAGACCCACATATTTAATTCAACCATCAGAAGGGAACTCGCGTTAGGATCTTGAATCCTACCCTCCCTGCTTGTGCCATGTGGCGCTTGTAGGATCTAGATCATTCATCAAGTGGGTACCCCCATGTGTGTATCGTAACCTGAAAATCAGACTGTAGGTGTTCATGAGATGGGTGATACTTCTACTTTGAATATGGACCATTTGTCAATTCTTTTTAACTGTCCATCTTCCATACGGTTGTGGATTGGAGTACTATATGATATGATTCCACTACTTGTAAATACAAGTTGGTTTTCCTTAATAATGCTTGGTTTTCTGTAAACAGAGGATTACAAAGTGTGTACTATTAATTTTCTTTTCTTCCATATGTTTTCTTGGATAGATTTGTGCAACCCATCTTAACATAATAGCCAATGTGTGATTCTAAAATTTTAACGTCATAAGATGTCACAAACTTAACTGAGGTTATGGTCCCCGACAAAGTGGAATGGCAGAATAGGATTTGTGTCGCTAACCCCAAGTACTTGGGGTAAGGCTTAGATGATGATGATGATGATGATGATAACATGTCACAAATTTGTATTGTTTTCAACATCTTTTTCTTGTGTGACTTTGGATTCATTCCAAACATATTGCGCAAAGTTCATGTTTTGCCTCCAAAAATAAAGAATTTTTTTTTTTTTTCAAAACATGGAAAGACTAATCAGTCCTACTTCTTGTAACTTCAGCCACTGCTTCAAATGGAGGGACTGCACAAATATTTGGTTAGGGAGACTACTGATGGTGAACTAGCAGCTGCAACAAATATGAGAGTTGCAAAGGTGAAAAGAAACATAAGGCGGTCGAGTTGCAAGACCAGTTTCTCATTCTAGAGAATTTCACACTTTTAAACTGTTTAAGGGTCACAAAAGTTTTAGATCAAGCTGATATTTGTGCCATTTCTGAAGGTCTATGGAAGAAAAAGAACCTGCCAGAATTTGGTATTGTCACTCAATGCATTGCGCCTCAAAGAGTCAATGACCAATGCCTGACAAATGTTCTTTTGAAGATAAATGCCAAGGTGAGCTGTCACTAAAATATCATGTCCCTTACCTACGGACTTTCAGGTGTGATCTCTCTGTCTAGTTGACGAACTCCTTTCATTTCTTTTCAACAGCTTGGTGGAATGAATTCCTTACTTGCAGTTGAACGCTCATGTTCCATTCCCTGATTTCTGGAGTTCCCACAATCATCCTGGGGATGGTTGTATCACATGGTTCCCCAGGCCAGTCCGACGTGCCGTCAATTGCGGCGGTAAGATAAGATGTATGATTTTCCTTTTCAATTGTTAGTCATAGAGTGACAGTACTTGTTTCAATTTTCTTGGATGGATGATGAATGTATTTGCGAATGTAAATGAAAATAAAGAACTTAATATATATATATATATATATATATATATATATAATATATATATATAGGGAGATAGAGAGAGAGAGAGAGAGAGAGAGAGAGAGAGAGAGATGCTCACACACAACTAGTTGGACGCTTACGCTTCATTTTCGTCCAACTAGCTGGGCATTTAATGAACAATTAATGCTAGTAAAAATTTCCCTATAAAAGTTATTTCAAATGATGAAAAAGAGTTGCTTACTTAAGTGGCCCCCACTGTAGTATTACGTAAAATCCATACGACCATTAGGTGAGCCACCTCAAGTTAGACCCAGTGCAAAACAATCAGCCCCATCCCTGATTCACTTGAACCACATGATTTAAAAATGTGTATGTAGAAAGATCATCCTCCAGACTCTTTCCCTTGGTGTGATTCACTTTAATCACTTATGTGCCAAATTTTAAGGTTTGAGGCCTAATTTTTGGTGTGAGAGCTAATGGTTGGAGGGGATTTTATATTCTCATCATGATAGCGCCTATAAAAATCAAGGGTGGAAGTCTCTCTCAATTGTTTCAATTGGTATGCCCACTTAAATCATTGATTAGATTGATTTTTTTTGTCCTAGCCTAACATGGGATTATATAGCTAATGATTGAAGTGGATTTCTAAAAAATGTCACGGTGGGGCCCTTAAAATTTGAAGAGTGGGCGTATCTCAAACTATTGTTGGTTGTCATTATCACTACAGCTTCCTTTGGTGTGGTCCACTGGAGATGTGGACCTGCCTCATTTTTTGTTTTATATCTTAAAATGGGCTCATAAAAGCAATTAACGACATGGATAAAACTGTGGGCACCATCCGTCGGGCGGGGGTAAGACGCAATCCGTGTCCGCAATCGAGTCTCTCCTGGGAATACCTCGCTTTTCTCAAAACTGGCGCTATTTTCTTGGAACATGTGGGAGACGGACGCCCACACGTGATTTTTGAAGGAGCTACAATGATGCGTGTGTACGATCCAAGCCGACCACTTAGATGTGTGATCTACACTACGCCTATAGTCAAGAAATCAGGTTGGTATGTGATTCAAGTGGGGTACGCTAAAAAAACATTTGTGAGAAAGACGTTCACCCTTGATTTGTATGGGCTCACTACGCCCAACTATAGTGAGGATGTAAAATCCATTCTAACCATTAAATGCTTGTCCCTGTATACTTACCAATCGTGTGGTCCAACTGAAACACTTGGGGCTGATTTTTAAGCCATTTGGTCATGCATGAGATGACTCACCTGATTGTTGAAGTGGATTTCACATTAATGCTAAGGTGGAGCCCACTTAAGCTGGACACTCCTTGTGATGCTTAAATTACTGACGCGGATTTTACTGCGGAGGCCTTCCGCGGGAAGTTCCATAGGTAAACTTAGGTGGGGCCCACTATGATGTTTGTGAGAAATCGACTCCGCCCATTCGTTTTTTGAGCTCATTTTAAGGTATCAGAATAAAAATGAGGAGGATCGAAGACTCAAGTAAGCTGTACTATAGGAAAAGGTGGGTAGGAAAATTCCTACGGTTGAAACCTCCCTAGGGTAGACCGTGATGTTTACATGCCATCCATACCATTAATAACGTCATTCCTACTAGGATGAACTGAAAAAACAAATATTATGCTGATTCAAAACTTCTGTGGCCCCATTAATATTTTAACTATGGACGTTCAATCCTCATGTTTTTGACCCACTTAAGTATTGGATCCGGCTCATTTTTTTATTAATCACCTAAAATGATATCACCAAACGGATGGACGGGGTGGATTTCTCACAAACATCACGGTGGGCCCCACCTAAGTTTACTCCCTGCAAAAGTTTTTGAAGGAAATCCGCCTATTTAAATTACGTCTCCCAGCATTAATTATCATTAATTGATTCATAAATGAAGCAACTAGTTGGACCGTCCATGTAGTTGTGTGTGAGCATTACTCATATATATATATATATATATATATACACACACACACACGGGAAAAGGTACTATGCGCTCGAGCGTAAAGCGGTCGTCAATGAGGTGGAGCTGTGTGGGCCCCACCGTGATGCCGTTCAAAGATCCACACCGTCCACCATAGATGCACGAGCCCAAGGTGGGCCCACACGGCCCAAAATCAGCCGTCCACGTAACTTAGGTGGGCCATACCATCAGAAAACATAAGTATACACGCAAAAACATGTAAAAGCACTGGGTGGGCCCCACATGAGTTGTGGATACCACCTGAAACTTGGTCTAAAATTACATCCAAGTGGAACACACATGATGGACGGTGTTGATCATCAAAAAACGTCTCAAAAGGTCCCCACAAATGGTTTTGAATGTTTCAATGGTGCACGGCCTCTCTCAACTTCTGTACGTGGTGTGGCCCACAAAAGTCACAGATTGACTTGATTTTCAGCCATGTGGGCCCCCTCTGGAATGGTGCATCTGACTGAGGGGGTAGATTTTCGAACGACATCACGGTGGGGCCCACATCAGCTCGACCTCACAGACGACCGCTTTACGCTCGAGCGCAATATATTATCAATGGAGGATACCTTGTTTAGGGGGACATGAAATTCTTGTAGCTTAAGGTATGGTGCCTCAATATTGGTTGTATATTACTAGTATGTAGTAGATAATACTAGGTTCAATAGTAGATAATACTAGAGAATACCTAAACCTGAAATCGAACCTGATTCTCTAAACCTAAACCTAAAACTATAACCTAAACCTAAACCTAAACCTATGACCTAAACCTCTAACCTAAACCTATAACCTAGACCTAAACCTATAGCCTAAACCTAAAACCTAAATTTAAACTAAAACTTAAATATATTCTCAAATCTCTAAACCTATAACCTATAACCTAAACCCAAACCTAAACCTATAACCTATAACCTAAAACCTAAACCCAAACCTGATTCTAAACCTGATTCCAAACCTGAACACGATTTCTTAAACCTAAACCTTAACCTATTCTCAGTTCCCTAAACCTATAACCTATAACCTAAACCTAAAACCTAAACCTATAACCTTAACCTAAACCTAAAACCTAAACCTATAACCTTAACTTAAACCTAAAACCTAAACCTAAACCTAAAACCTAAGGGCCTGTTTGGCCGGGCAGACTGGATGGGATTAGATTGTATTGGAAAGGATTGGAAGGAGCAATCTTGGGATTGCCCGGGCGTGCCAAAAGGTACGTTGAACTTCTGCCTGGATTGGAGCAATCCCATAGGATTGCCAGCAATCCATTGACATCACCATCTTACCTTGAAATCCACCCAATCCCTCCTAATCCCATCTATTTTGCCTGGGACATGTTTGGGTGGACAGATTGGAAGGGATTGGCCGGGCGTAACCAAACATAATCGGTGCTAGATTCCCTGGATATAACAATCCCATGGGATTGCCAGCAATCCACTGACGTAGCCATCATTATCTGCCATCCACCCTAATACAATCTAATCCCATGGGATGGGCCGTCCAAACACGCCATAAATGTATTCTCAAATCCCTAAACCTATAACCTATAACCTAAACCCAAACCTAAACCTATAACCTTAACCTAAACCTATAACCTATAACCTAAACCCAAACCTAAACCTATAACCTAAAACCTAAACCCAAACCTGATTCTAAACCTGATTCCAAACCCGAACCCGATTTCTTAAACCTAAACCTTAACCTATTCTCAATTCCCTAAAGCTATAACCTATAACCTAAACCTAAAGCCTAAACCTATAACCTTAACCTAAACCTAAAACCTAAACCTATAACCTTAACTAAACCTAAAACCTAAAACCTAACCTAAAACCTAAGGGCCTGTTTAGCCGGGCAGACTGGATGGGATTAGATTGTATTGGAAAGGATTGGAAGGAGCAATCTTGGGATTGCCCGGGCGTGCCAAAAGGCACGTTGAACTTCTGCCTGGATTGGAGCAATCCCATAGGATTGCCAGCAATCCACTGACATCACCATCTTACCTTGAAATCCACCCAATCCCTCCTAATCCCATCTATTTTGCCTGGGACATGTTTGGGTGGACGGATTGGAAGGGATTGGCTGGGCGTAACCAAACATAATCGGTGGTAGATTCCCTGGATATAACAATCCCATGGGATTGCCAGCAATCCATTGACATAGCCATCATTATCTGCCATCCACCCTAATACAATCTAATCCCATGGGATGGGCCGTCCAAACACGCCATAAATGTATTCTCAAATCCCTAAACCTATAACCTATAACCTAAACCCAAACCTAAACCTATAACCTTAACCTAAACCTATAACCTAAACCTAAACCTAATCCTTAACCTATAACCTAAACTTATAACCTATAACCTAAAACCTAAACCCAAACCTAAACCTGATCCCGAATTCGATTTCCTAAACCTAAACCTTAACCTATTCTCAATTCCCTAAACCTAAACCTAAACCTATAACCTAAATGTATTCTCAAATCCCTAAACCTAAACCTACACGTAATCCTAATCTCAACTCCTTAACCTAAACCTAAACTTGGAAAACCCAAACCTAAACCCGAACCCGAACCGATTTCTTAAACCTAAAAACTCAACCTATTCTCAAGGCCCTAAACCTTAACCGATAACCTAACCTAAACCGATACCTACACGGATAACCAAACCTAAACCTATAACCGAAACTTGTAACCTAAACCTAAACTTAAAACCTAAATGTATTCTCAAATCCCTAAACCTAAACTTATAACATACAACATTAACATAAACCTATAACCTAAACTATAACCTACAATATTAACCTAACCTTACTTATAACCGAAACCTATTCTCAAATCCCAAAACCTATAACATAAACCTAAACCTTAACCTATAACCTATAACCTATAACCTAAACCTTAACCTATAAAGTATAACCTATAACCTATAACCTAAACTCAATTCCCTAACCTAAACCTAAAACCTAAATGTATTCTCAAATCACTAAACCTAAACCTGCACCTAATCCTAATCTCAACTTCCAAACCTAAACTTAAACATAAACTTGAAAACCCAAACCTAAACCCGATCCCGAACCCGAACCCAATTTCCTAAACCTAAACCTTAACTTATTCTCAATTCCCTAAACCTTAACCTATAACCTAACCTAAACCTAAACCTATAACCAAAACTTATAACCTAAACCTGTAACCTTAACCTAAATGTAAAACCTAAACCTATAACCAACACTTATAACCTAAACCTTTAACCTTAACCTAAATGTAAAACCTAAACCTAAACCTATAACCTTAACCTAAACCTATAACCTAAACCTAAACCTAAAACCTAAATGTATTCTCAAATGTTATAAACCTAAACCTACACCTAATCCTAATCTCAACTCCTTAACCTAAACCTAAAACGTGAAAACCCAAACCGAAACCCAAACCCGATTTCCTAAACCTAAACCTAAACCGGAACCTAGGCTCAATTTCCGAAAACCAAACCTAGAACCGAAACGCAATTCCCTAAACCGAAAACTAGAACCTAACCGAAACCTAAATCGATAACCTTGACCGAAACAGAGAACCGAACCAAACCGATTCTCAAAGCCCAAAAACCTATACGGAGAAAACCTAAACCGAAACCGGAACCAAGAACCGAAACCGATACGGGAACCGAACCGAAACCGAGGCGCAAAGCCCAAAACCTAGACGGAGAACCGAAACCGAAAACCGGAACCGAAACCGAGAACCGAGACGGACAACCGAAACCGAAAACTTATAACCTTAACCGAAACCTATTCTCAAATCCCAAAACAGATACTTATAGCCGAAACCTAAACCGGAACCCATAACCTAAACCTATACTTATAACCTTAACCTAAACTTATAACCTAACCTAAACCGATTCGCAAAGCCCAAAAAACCTAAAACCTATAACCAAACCTAAACTTATAACCTTAACCTAAACCTATTCTCAAATCCCTAAACCCATACTTATAACCTAAACCTTAACCTAAACCTAAACCTAAACCTATACTTATAACTTATAACCTATAACCTAAACCTTAACCGATAACATGAAGGGAATCAAATTGGAGGGTGAACATTACCCTTTACATTGTTTATAGTCATGTGGTCCACTTTTTTAACCGGCAGAATTCCTTTTTTTTAAAAAAAACAATAAAAAAAAAAACAACCTGTATTCCATTTCAAAAAATCCTCACCTATACATCTGAGGAACCCCTTTACATAAAATAGGGGTCCATCCATGACACGCATGTGTTAATTACAAAAATGACAGTAAGGGGATTAAATCATCTTAATAGAGCCTAATCCTACCTTATCCAGAAAGATAGAACCTCTAACCTGCTTAGGGAGCCCCGCCTAACGATCGAACCAAGCATAAGACTGAGAAGCAATCCCTAGCCGGGCCAAACAATCCGCTGGCGAGTTCCCTTCCCTCACAATATGCACAAATCTGATGCGACCCCTTCGATGCAACTGATGAATTCTATATAACCACATCTTCCATTTCCAACCCAGCTCTACATCGCCATTGAGCAAATCAACCACCAGCCTAGAATCCGATTCTAAAATGATCTGGCTATAACCCCTTTGAATCCCGAGAGTAAGGCTCTCATACACTACACGCAATTCTGCAACCGTGTTAGTACCGAGCCCATAACCTGCATAAAATGCGAAAAGGAAATTGCCTGCCTCCCTTCTGCATACACCACCACCTCCTGTGTTACCCGGATTGCCTCTGGACGAGCCATCTACATTTATTTTAACCCAACCTAGCGATGGCCACTCCCATCTAATCAGAACAGCATGACCGATAGATCTAGACACATAAGGCGAGGCAGCATTACTCGTTGAGTTCGCATTCAACCCTGATCCAGGCGCACTACCTTCTTTGAGAGAGGGGGAGAGAAGGGCGTCCCACCACCTAATTTTGGCAAGAACTTGGTCCAATGAAACCGCACCCCGTTATACACCACACCGTTTCGAGATTTCCAGATCTCCCAAATTACGATGCAAAGAATAATCATTTGACATACCGATTTGTTTTGCTTAGAGGACACCGCCACCCACCACTGAAAAAAGTCGGGCTCAAACGAAAGTCATGTGGTCCACTTGAAAAATGGATGGAGTTGGTTTTTGTTCCCTAAGACTAACAAGGAGTGAACACTATTATAGACCCACCGAGCCGGCAATCCCTTCTCTCCTTACCATTTATGCCTTGAAATTCCAACTGATCGTAGGTCCTACTTTCTCTTTTTTTTTTTTTTTGGGGTAGCTGGTTAGTACACACACTGCTGTTAGTAGTCGTGGGTCCTACCTTATTGTATGTGTTGTATATCCACTTTGTCCATTTGTTTTGCCAACTCATTTTGGGATGTGGTCCCAAAAACTATGTAGATCCAAATCTCAGGTGAACCACCCAATGGGGTTTGGACTCCCACCATTAAAATCTTCTTAGGGGCTACAAAAGCTTTGGATTAAGTTGATATTTGGGTTTCCCATCTTCTAAGTCCATGTGACCTTATCAACAAGTTAGATGGCAAATAAACTTTACAATGGGCTTAGGAAGTTTTTACTAGTGGGTATTTAATTATCACTATTTTCCTCTAATGTGATCAATTTGAGATTTGGATCTACTCATTCTAGGACATGTACTAAAATGACGCTGGTGATCACA